>JAPZDV010021067.1:0-19933 GCA_029814665.1 Acanthurus lineatus | reverse complement strand
CCCACCCTGTGCACTGACATAACTGACACTGACATTTACTATTTATTCTATTTATATTATTACTATTTATATTATGTTATATTTTATGCCTAGACATGTAGCTGCTACAAGAGATGTCGCCGAACGGAATGTCATTGTACCCCTTGCAATGACAATATAGCTTCTTAACTTCTAACTTAACTTATTGACTAGGACAGCTAGTTTTGAATCAAATGCAAAAGTTCAACGTTCTGACAAACATAGGCATACTCACACAAAATAAAAATTGTTGCAGGCCTGTGTGCCGTCTGTGGGCAGTGTTGCCATTAAATCTGTTTTCACAGAAAGAAGAGATACAGAAAAGTCTCTTTGGCGTTGAGGTCTGGTAGAGAAAGTTAGAGGTCCATAGGATGAAAAAACAGGTGGCAGGGTGATAAAATCCACATCAGGAGTCCATGCGCAGTCCTCAGCAAACACAAAGCAGTTTCTGCCTGTCAGCAATGTCGTCTTTGGCACGGTCCCAAGCAATGGCGTCGTCTCTCAGCGATTATCTTCCCTGGAGTTAGCAGAAGCACACTGGCACACACACTTGCCCTGAACACTTTAGCTGTTGTACGAAGCTTCAAGCTGCTGACTCTTACTAAAACTTTCACAGGCTATCTACAGTAGTGCACTCTGTATCTCTCCCGTTTTCCTTTCTTCTAATGGATCTATCCTCTTCCCATTTTTGCCTCATCTTCCTCTTCTTCTTCAGTTCCCCCACCCGCTTCTGTTCTCCTCCTCAGCCATGACAAATTACCACTGGTGACTCTGACAACTATATGAACCAGTAAAAACATTGAAATGACCATTTAATCTTTTTACAGTTTATTTTAACATTATCTGAACAGATTATTTTAGCCATTTATTTACCTATTTACTCATTTATTTATTTAAGACTAAATTATATTAAAAACTCATTTTAATTCAGTTAGCCACTGACTTTTCTTAACATGAATGATACCATCCTTATACCTATCTTCAAGATCATAATATCGACAAGGTCATGTGACTTACCTTAGAGGCTGTTCTGGGAGGCTATAAAGCACGTGTCAAACTCAAGGCCCGCCTTAAGAGATTAAAAGGTATATAATTGTCTTAAAATTATAGCAGCTGCTCTCCAGTGGCCTAAAGTAAAGTTTCTATAACGCAGAACACAATCAGCGCAATGACAGCATCCAGCCGCTAGAGTGCAGTGTTTCCGTTACTCAAGCAGGTTTTCAGTGAATGATGAAGTTGAAAAATATTTGTGAGTTATCCCAAAATGTCCAAGAGGAGAAAAACTGATGCTGAGGGTAAACAATTTAACAAAAGGTGGAAAGCCGGATACCTATTTGTGCTTCAAGGTCAAAGATCGGTATGCCTTCTGTGTTACGAGGCTGTGTCAGTGAAGAAGGAATACAACTTACGCCGGCACTTAGACACAAAACACGCGGCTAAGTATGCCACTGTTAGTCTTGAAGAAAAATGCCGGCTTGCCCAAGAATTAAAAGAAAGACTGCAATCTCAGCAGAATATATTTGCAAAAGCCTCAGCCAGAAGTGCTGCAGTGGTGAAAGCCAGCTTTGTTGTGGCTGAAGAAATCGCCCGAGCTGCAAAGTGTTTTTTCGGAGGGTGCATTTTTAAAGCATTGCATGCTTAAGGTGTGTGAGCAGGTGTGTCCTGACCAAATGCAGGTTTTTAACAGCATTTGTTGACAGCACAACTGGCCGAAGAGATGCACAGTTACCTGGCCTTTTCATTAGCTGTTGATGAAATCACCGATAATACGGATACAGCGCAGTTATTCATTTTCATAAAAGGTGTGAAGAACAACTTGACTGTCAGTGAGGAGCTCTTGGATGTATCTGCATTGCATGAGAAAATGACAGGAAGGGACATTTTTGAAGCCATGGAGAGGTCCGTGAGTAAAATCAATCTACCCTGGGAAAAGTTAGTGGGGCTGACTACCGATGACGCACCTGCAATGTGTGGAGAAAAAACGGGCTTGGTTGGACTGATGAAGGAGAAACTGAAAAAAAGTAACTGCCTAACACCTCTGATAACCTATCATCCATTAAGAGGCTCTGTGCGGAAAGGTTCTGGAGATGGACAATATAATTGCAATGGTCATGAAAACCGTTAGCTTCATTCAGGTGTGTGGCCTGAATCACCGCCAGTTCCAGCTGTTTTTGAAGGTGGTGCACGCAGAGCACGGAGATGTGCTGTACCATACAGAAGTAAGATGGCTGAGTTAGAGCACTGTTGAGCTACACGACTTCATCAGCATCACCTAAACAAAATGTGATGACACCTGAGTTGTGACTCACTGTGGTGAAGACAAAATACTGCACCTTGTCAAACAGCAGTACAATCTCATATCACATAACAACTGAGTACACTCAATAAAAGAATGTTTCTTAACACCCCCACTTGTACTCAGGTTGCGGAAATACAAACCAAAAATTACACACAATAGAATACAACGCAGATATGGACCTCTTCCACTCTTTTAGACACCAAACATAATACCTGCAAACTTTTTCAGTTTTAATTTAGTGGCAGGTTTGGTCATAACATCTGCAACCATCTCATCAGTTGTGCAATATACCAGGGTCACTTTCCCCTGGTTTACAATGGACCTTATAAAGTGATACTTAATGTTCACGTGTTTGCATCTTTGTCTGCTTATAGAGTTTTTGGCTAAGGCAATTGTTCCCTGGTTGTCCTCATACACTACTATTTGTGTGTATTTGTAATCATCAATACTTCCCAACAGCTGCTCTCGATATATACACTCTTGCATAGTAGAAGCCAGAGCCATATATTCTGCTTCACAGGTTGAGAGTGCTACTGTAGGCTGTTTCTTAGTTTTCCATGAAACTAAAGAACTGTTCTCACCTAGTCTTACACAGCAACCTGTGGTGCTTCATTTGTCAGCGGTATCAGAAGGCCAGTCAGCATCACTATAGGCTACTAGGCCTAACTCCTTACTGTCGTCTCTCCCGAAACATAACTCCTTGTTTGTAGTGCCTCTGAGGTACCTTAATACATGCTTCAAAGTTACCCACTGTTCCTCTGTTGGTTCCCAAAAATTTTGTGATAGCTTGCTTACCACAAAGCTTAAGTCTGGACGTGTACATGTTGTTATAAATATAAGGCTGCCTACAGCCTCTCTATACAGCTTAACATCACACATCTTAACAGCATCTTCTGCATAACACAATTTTCGATCACAGGGAGTTTCCCTTGGTTTACAGTTTTGCATATTAAACCTCTCCAATACCCTGTGAACGTATGCTTCTTGTGACATTTTTACACATCCATCAGACTGAATGAAATCGATACCCAGAAAATGTTAAAGTCTACCTAAATCTTTCATCTTAAATCTTTCTGAAAGCATCTCTTTTACATCCTTCATTACTTTTTCATTGCTGGCTGCAAATACCAAATCATCCATCCAGATTATCATAATCACCTTTCCATATTTTGTCTCCTTGGCATAGACACAGTGATCCGCTGGGTTTTGTGTGAAAAATGACAGGTTCTCCTGTGCTGCTTTTTGTAACAATACCCTTACACTTGTCAAGTTGGCTGTTGGGGAGAAAGTTTTACCATAATCAATTCCCATCTCCTGACTGTAACCCTTTGCTACAAACCTTGCTTTGTATTTGTCTTAGCCCTTGATGTTACTCTTAACAGAATAAACCCATTTACCCCCCACTGTTTTCTTGCCCTTTGGCAGAGAAGTCAGAGTAAATGTGTTGTTTTCTTTTAATGACTTAATTTCCTCATCCATTGCTTTAACCCACTGTTTTCCAATCCAATCCACTTTTATTTATATAGCACATTTAAACAACCAAAACGTCTCCAAAGTGCTGTACATAGAATCATAAAAACAATAAAACTAACAATACCATATAACAATAAGCAATAAATAATCAAATAAGTGCATAAATCTAAAACGATGCTATAAATAAAACAAGTTTTGAGTTAGCTGACTCCATAGCTTCCTTAAATGTAGGTGGAACACCACACATTGCTCTGTAACAGTAATCAATGGTAGTATGAATCCCATCACTATCATTGTTTCAAGTTACAAAATCCCATAAATGACTTTGTTTTCTCCTCTCTCTTTTAGGATACCTCCCACCTGCAAATTCTCTGCTTGTCTAACTTGACTTTTCTTGATCACATTCATCAGATGTACCACCTTGTAGACTTCTGTTTCTTACCCTTGGCTCCTGAGACTTCTCGGTGCTCTCATTAACCTCCTAACTAACAAAAAGTAAATCCAACCCTTGTAGTCTTGCCACATTTACTTTTCCACATTTACCTTGTTCACAAATCCAACAAGTCTGTGTTTTTGAATCTTCTCAGTTGCAGGATGATAAATCAAATAAGCGGGGCTGTTCTTGTCATAGCCAACAAAAAGTTCCTGGTCACATCTGGAATCAAGATTTCCCTTGTTCTGTTTGTCTGTGTAACATACAGATCGAATCTTTGGTAAGGGGTCTTCCCTGTTTGCTTATTAAAGCATCTGTTGCGTACTATGGCTGCCGTTTGGACAGCATAGTTCCAGAGACATGTGGGTAGCTGACTTTCAATTAGCATACATCTGCCCATTTCAAATAGAGTAAGCCAGCCCGTCTCAGCAGTACTGTTTTAGTGAGGTGAATTTGGGCCTGATGTCTCGTGCATAATACCATTCTTCCTTAACAGGGTCTGGAAGTCTCTGCACATAAACTCTGTGTCAGACCTGATACATTTTACCTTTCCATAAGTGGCTGTATCTGCTAGGAACTTTTCAGTTGCCTGCACCGTATTACTCTTTGTCTTGAGAAAATATCCAAACACTGCATTTGAATAATCATCAGTGAATGACTGCACATATTTGTATCCATCAATAGACTCATTAGCTACCGGACTTGCTAGGTCTGTGTGCACCATTTGTAAGGGAGCCTGTGCTCTTGTATCGGGGTCTCTACTTCAGGTTTGTGCAAACTTTCCCTGAATACATACCCCACTCTTGATCAGGCTTAATAGTCTTGCCCTTAATCTGCATACCATTAACCACATTTTGTAATCATGGTACATCCTCATAGTTGCAGTGGCCTAATATTTCATACCATGTCTGCATAACGTGACAAGCTTTACACCTATCACTATCCTCAATATCAATGTGCAAATAATAGAGTTTGCGATACAAATGAATATTAAACCTGGTAAAATCTTTATGTGTCAATGTGTCCTGTCCTTGTTTAAATGTGACCGTTGCTCCTGATGTGGTGAATGATTTCATGGAGAAAATGTCTTGGGACAAAATAAACAGCAAATCTCTCAGCGTTGCTCTGCATCGTTGTCCCGTATAGTCTCCCAGAAACACCTCTGCAGTACGTCTCTGACTTGAACGTTTCGTCGAAACTTTTAAACTTGGCTATATCTGTAACAATGCGGGAAGTAGCTCCAGTGTCAACCATCAAGCCCTTCTCCTTAATGCTGCGCATAGGCTGCCATTGAACCCTGATGTCTGTGTCCTTGATCCTGAAGGCATAATCCGTTGCTGTTCCAGATCCATTTCAGCTCTCATCTATGACTTTTCTTGCTCCATCTTGTTTATCTTTACGTCTACAGGTGGCATCGTTGTGTGTGTCACTTTTATAATGACTGCACGATGTCTTTTGCCAACAGGCTTTCGCTTGTTGACTCTTCATGCCACACTTGAAACACACAATGTCCGTATCCTCATTGTTTCTGTCCCGTGCACTTGACTAAGCGGGCCTCCGCCTGACTCTCGCCACAGTCTTCATCACATTCTCACTGTTGGCTTCTCTGTGGCTTCAAAACTACGTAGCTTTGTTTTAAATTCTGAAAATATTATATTGTCTTCATAATTTGCTACATGTATGGCTTAAAACTTTCAGGCAGCCCTTTTAATACCATAGTAATCAGCAGGCCATCTCCTAGTGTTTCACCTGCGTTCTGCAGTGCTTCAATAGCAGTCACTGCTCGTCTTCTGAGGCAATGTCAGCATGGTGTACAGGTTAAAAATGCAGGGCTTCCCCTTCCCTGCATAGTACTCCCTCAATATTTTTAGTGCCTTTCTTGCATCGTCAGGTGCATCTCTCATAAATAATGAGAGGCTTTTGTTATCCAAAAGTTGAATTAACTCAGTGTAAGCATCGGTGTTCTTCTTACCATCTGCCGCTACCTCATCTTGGCCAGTGTGTTCTCTCAGAACTGTATTCTTTAATCCTAGTAAATACAAATGTCCCAGCACTTTAATCTCTCAGTTCATACTTGGTTTCATCTCCGTCGAACATGAGTCAAGGCAGCCTGCTTGTTCCTTGTGGATCCATGTTGGTACCTATTAGCCGTTAGCAACCTGTCTGTCGCGACTTTCTCCTGGGCTCCTGGGCCCATAATCTGTTGAGCTACACAATTCCATCAGCATTGAACTTCTGGAATAATCTTGTACAGGCAAAAATATTCTTTAGCCTTTTTGGCATTTTTATTCGAGACTGAATATGACCTTACTTCTTCTCCAGACATGAAAGGATGAACTCTCTGAACCCTTACTGACAGAACAAGCTTGGGTGTGGCCTAAACAAAAAGTGATGAGACGTGAGTTGCGACTCACTGTGGTGAAGACTGTTCTGGCCGCCTGCTGCTGTAGGGCCTGCTTTGCGTTTTTCCCTTGTGTTGTTGTTTTTCTGTTCCCTGCAGGTACCGTAGTGGGCAGTATTCAATTTGGGTAACCGGGAGCACCTGGCCAGTCTCCCTGATCCCTTAAGACCCGGCAGTCACAGCCATCAACTTCCCTCTCTCTCCCCCCGACTTTGATCCCACGGGAGTTGGGTGTTGCTTTGGTGGCGTCGGCCTTAAACTCTATGATTTAAATAAATTTGGTTAAACCTACAATGAACCTGTGTCTCCACATTTTTTTGTCGTGGCCTACGAGCCAGGTTGTGACAAAGTGGGGCCTCGTCCACTCGTCCATTCATTTTTTTTGTTGTTGCACAATTGGTCCACAACTTTATGAATGGTCTGATACTTCATGTGATAGAAGAGACGGAAGTAAATTTGCTATGAAGTGGCGTGTTATTTTAGTGCTGTTGTAAAGCCTTGAGTGGCTTGCTGTGCGCATTGTATGGCATTGTAGAGACGCGGTTAGTTGTACAGGTTAAGTATATTGAATTGAGTTCAGCATTCAGTGAGTATTGACTGGTGAACACTGTGCGTGTTTGAGTCATTTTCCCCTGACAGGTATTAGCAGCGTTGCTCCTTTGGGAAAGGTTGCTCCTCCTTTCGCTGGTTTGTTTTTTTTCTGTAGTGTTGGGGTGAAAGCGGTTAGAGCTTTGTCTCGGGAGCATGGCCGTGGTAATGGGTTGGTAGCCAGTTAATGGTTGTTTTCTCATGCCAGCGGTCTCCTGTGTGTAAGTACCCGCCGCAAGTAGCCACATGAAGACCAGGGGTAAGTCGGTTTAGTTAGTTTTCGATAGGTAGTTAAGTTAGAGGGGACTGTGTACTCTGTTTGCGGTCCTGTTGGGCCTGGTGTTCACCTTGTTGTCACTCACTTTGTTTTTGTGTGTGTGTGTGTGGAAAAGTAACTTTGGGCTTTTCTCTGGTGTGTGCCATGGCGGAAGTTACCGAATTTGTTAAGGCTCCGTTAGACGAATGTTTAGATAGGTGCACGAAGGAGCAGCTGTTGAAGATTGCTGACAGAAAGGCAGAGAAGATTGCTGATCATTACGAGGTGGAGATCTCTGATAAGAGATTAAAAGACACAGTTAAAAGCATCTTAAAGGCTAATTTGAGTGAGATGGGTGTGTTAAAAGCTGATGTGGGGCAACCTCCTTGCTCCACTGATGAGGGTGGTTTGGCTCCATCAATTACAACTAGTAATCTGACTTTTGAGCAGCAAAAGGAGTTGCTACTGTTACAGTTGGAGCACGATAAAGTGATAAAAACAGCAGAGATTGAGAAGCAGTTAGCAGTGGAAAAGCTCTGTTTTCAGATGGAGCAGGCAAAGTTGTCTTTTCAACAGTTGAGGCTTGAATTAATAAAATCTGGAAAGCCTGTCACCGGCGCTTCTTTGGAAAGCTCACAATTTCTTCATGATGATCCGGAAGATTATTTTGATGTGTTGGGTAACTTGTGCTTGCTGCCAAAATTTAATGAGAGAGATCCAGAAATGTTTTTCTCTCTATCTGAGTGCTTGGCCCATTTAAGATAGTAGCCAGAATCTGCGCACACGGTAATGCTGCAGTGCCCGTTAACTGGCAGAGTGCAAGAGGCCTATTTGTCATTGTCTTTCACTGATGGTCAAAATTATCTATTGGTGAAGTCGGCTGTTTTTGATGCATATGAGCTGGTCCCTGAAGCTTACCGCCAACGTTTTCAGACGTGGAGGAAAACTGAGAAGCAAACACATCTAGGGTTTGCCTGTGATCTTACCGCTCATTTTACGCGCTGGTGTTCTGCATTGCAGGTTGAGAGTTTTCAAGATTTGTGTGATCTGATAGTTTTGGAACAGTTTAAAAACTCCCTTCATGAGAATATTGCTAACCACATCTGTGATCACGAGGTAAGGACTGCCATGGAAGCGGCTGCTCTGGCAGACAATTATGTCTTGACGCACAAGCCTACTTTTGGAGATGGGCGTGCTGGTTTTGCGGAGAGCGCCGAGGCCGGTGGTACCTGGCTCTCTTTTTTTCCAGCCAAAACTGACGGATATATGAATATGAATTCGGATAAAGTTTGTAACTTTTGCCATATAAAAGGTCATTGGAAAACAGACTGTTACGCTCTAAAGGCTAAAAATAAGCAGATGGGGCAAACGAAAGGCGCTTGTGTAGCGGTGTCAGTGTCAAAACTGCTTGGGTTATCTGGAGAGGGAGGAGATGCGGCAAGAGGTTTTATCTGGTAAACTTGACCCTTTCTTACCTTTTGTGTCAGATGGCTTGTCTTGTTGGTGGGAAGTGAGAAGAAAGTACCAGCTAGAATACTATGTGACACTGCTGCATTTGACTCTTTTATTCAGGCTTCGGTGTTTTTCAGAGGACAGCGCCACTGTCACAAGTGGCTGTTGGCGCCGGCACTGCCAATCGAGGGCATCACTTTTATTTTGGGAAATGGCGTGGCTGGAGGCTGGGTTTGGGCTGATGGTCTTCCGCCATCTCCAGTGGTTTCTTCTGTCCCATTAGTTAGAAACCAGCCAAACAACAGTGAAGTGAACTTTCCAGAGGTCTTTACTGCGTGTGCGGTGACACGTGCCATGGTGCGGGCCAATGCTGTTCATGAGAGTGAGTTAACCAACGTAAAGCATGAAGCGTCATAGTTGTGTGCATTTTCTCTGTCAGATAATCCTATTCCAGTTCCACTGGAAGACCTGAAGATTGAACAACGTGCTGATCCCTCTCTGTCGGCCTTGTTTGAACGGGTGCTTCCGGTAGTCTTTAGAACGGTTCCATCAGATGTTGAAGTCCCTGCTGCATGCTTACTGCATTGAGATGGAGAGAAACTGGGAGGAAGGTTTGCCCTGGTTGATGCTGGCTGCCAGAGAGGTTACACAGGAGAGTACCGGGTTCAGCCCAAATGACTTGGTGTTTGGACACAGGGTGCGCAGCCCGCTGACGTTGCTTTATGATCAGTGGAAAGAAGCGGAGACTTCGCAAAATCTGATTGATTATGTTAATGGTTTCTGGCATAGACTGTATGCAGCCAGGGAGCTGGCCAAACAGAAGTTGTCTTCTGCACAGAGCAAAATGAAGAAAATGTTTGATCGACGTGCTGAGCACCAAATGTTCAGTGTGGGGGACCGGGTTTTAGTGCTGCTGCCAATAATCACCTCCCCTTTGCAGGCTAAGTTCTCGGGTCCATATGAGGTAGTGAAACAGGTTTCTGAGCTAAACTACATAATTTCCACTCCTGAACGTAGAAGGAAAACTCAATTGTGCCATGTGAATCAGTTGAAACCCTACTACTGTCGTGATTCATCTGAGCCCTTCAACTCTGCTCCCTCTCCTTCAGCAGGCGTGCCCCTCAGTCTGTGGCAGCTGTGATGGAGGATGGGTTGCCGGGTCTGGATCCCACTGCGGGTGTTGCTTTGTTGGCGTCAGCCCTAAACTCTATGATTTAAATAATGATTGATTTAATAATATGATTTTATTGAGTACACTCAATAAAAGAATGTTTCTTAACAAGGACGGTCCTAAAACAATTTTTTGAGCTTAGAGAAGAAATTGCTCTTTTTATGCAAATTAAAGGAAAACCCATGCCCAAAATATCTGATTCAAACTGGCTGTGTGATTTTGCCATGTTGTGTGAAATTACAGAGCATCTCGCCCAGCTGAATCAGAAGCTGCAGAGACGCAGACAAGTCATCACACATATGTACGACCTGATCACTGCTTTCCAGCAAAAACCGCACCTGTGGAAATCCCAAATGGAGCAAAAAAAAATCTTGTCCACTTCCCTGTCTGTTAGAGCACCTCAGCCTCATTTCCCGGTGCCTTTTCATGCGCCCATCTGGCCACCAAACTGACCCGGTTAATTAATCAGTTTGATTGATTCTCCAACTTCAGAACACAACTCTCAGGCTTTGGTATCTTCTCCAATCCTTTCACTGGTGACATGTACAGTGCACCCCATGTCCTTCAAATGGAATTAATAGATTTCCAAAGTGATGATGACCTGAGAGCAAAGTTCCTGGATGCTGAAATCCAGGACTTTTACCGTCTTTTCCCCCCTGCTTTGATGCCACAGCTCCAACTTCATGCTGCCCATGTCCTGTCCATGTTTGGGAGCACTTACCTGTGCAAACAGATGTTTTCAGTCATGAACCTAAACAAGACCAAGCACAGGTCACGCCTCACTCATGACAATCTTCACACTGTTTTAAGGATTGCCACTGCACAAGACATAAAGCCAGACATTGACGGACTAACTGCTAGAAAACGCTGTCAGACATCAGATGAGAAAACAAATAGGCAAGTATTTAAAAAAATGAATTAAAAATGTGTCTTTTACCGTGAATGAGAAAAGTGTTCAATGAGTACAGTTTAGTAGCTGGGCTTGCCTTGTGTTTGTTTTTTTTTACAGGATGTGATTTATGAATGAGGATGATGCATGCTGCTATGGTAGAGTCAAAAAGGATTGTATTTAAGAATAAGCAGAGTCATCTCAGTTATTTAAAGCAGAACTCAAGCTTGAGCAGTACTGTAGCATAGGTTTTTTTTTCCAAAGGTATCAGAACAGTTTCAAATAATAATAGTTGGGCTCCAGACGGGGAAAAATTAGTCAAAACCTAACCTGTCAAAAAAATAAGCCTTTGGATTTTTACTCCCACTAGCCACTAACCTGTGCTACTGAAGAAAAGAGAATACATACCACAATCAAAGTAAATATCATTTATGTTCAATTCAGGCAAAAAAACATTCAAATTCTCTTAATGAAAAATACAAATTTCCATTCACAGAAATATATAATTACAACTCAAATGATAAATAAATTAAATGTCCATTAATTAAACTCAGGAACCCAGATAGTCTTTGCCCTCTGTGAAGTGAGAGAGTGTGCATGTGAGTGTGTGGTGTGTGCAGGGGGTAAAGAGTTCACAAGTCTTTTTTCAAGTTCAGTTCTGATCTGTGATTTATGTATGAAAGAATGTGTAGATGAGGTTTGTAAATAGATTGTTCAGCTCAGGGGCTGGGCTTAGTGTGAGTGTATATATTAGGAGTTTTAATGTGCAAGAAGCAGAGAAAACAGAGGGTAGGGGAAGGTTAGGAGAAAGCAAAATTGAGGACGCCAGGAGAGTCTAGGAAAGGAGACCAGAACTTAGCTTTTGAAGACTTTCTGTTAGGAGATGAGGGACAAAGCAGCCACTGCAAGCAGGTCCAAAAGAGCCTCAGATCTCAACCCACTTCAAGAAAACTTCACTTCCTTACAGCTCTCATCAGATAATGTCCTTCAGTTTCCACCTTATCCACATGGTTTCTTTTCACTTATTTATCTTTATTTTTCCTGTCTGTGTCAGAACCGTCTTTAATAAAACGATTTTAGTTCTGATCATCTCCTCCAGTGTTACTCTCACTCCTCACAGTGAGTTTCCATGTGCTCTGCCTTTATCACTTCCCCCTCCCTCTGCTTCTTCTGCTCAGGTGGCCAGAGTTATTTGGTGTTTCCTCTCCTTTCTGCCACAGTACAGCTGTGAACTCAGACAGCCTTTATTGACATTTGAAGTTAAATACAAGATCTGCTTTGTATGTGTCATATTTTCAGTGTTTACAAATGGATGTTCATACAGTCAAATGTAATCTGATTCATTTCTCTTTAGATGCATTTATGCCAGAAGGTTTGCAGCCATTGGTTTCACACCTGTCACACATGTCCTTAGTAACCCACATTTATTTGCTGCATCTTAATTCTGCACCTCTTAAGTGTGACAGAAGGTTTTGAGCAAAGTTAGTAACTTATTTTTGATAATATTTGTCTTTGTATTTTACTTGAAAAGTTCTGGCTTTGTTTGATGAACTAATTTATGTTTCTTGACCTGACAGATAAAAGATATTTATGTTATAATACATCAGTGTGCTTAAATGTATATTTATATTAATGTAAAAAGACGTTTGATATTTTTACATTTTGAAAAGTTCTAATCTAATGCAGAGACAGCTATTTAACAGTTTTTTAATAAGTAGTTTTGTCGACACATTCTGCCAATTCCAGCCCTTTGAGGTCATTCATGGTCTAGATGTGAAAATTAAATAAAAATGAGTTTGACATCCCTGCTATAAAGCATCCGGTGGAACATGCCACTTCCTTTTGCTTGGAACGCCTCAGCCTGTTATAAGTGACATGAGATGGTGACAGTCATCGTTCAGTCTGAACTGTGGATGAGGATGTGGATTTTCATGAGGAATGAAAGAGTCCATCATGCTAACCTGCTCAGCAGCCAACATAACAACTGTCGGCACAAATGCTGCTGACGTCACACTGACTGTAAAATTTGGCAAAGGTGCATGGAGTACTCCATGATGCAGCTGCATAAACATCATTAAGAGCAAGCCCTTTCAAAACTGCCCATAAAGTGGCCACACCGTGTATGGAGTTAGTCACTGTACCTTCTGGGGCTCAGAACCCCTGACCAGAGTAGGCATGAGAAATTGTCTCCACCAGCCAGTGGGACAAGCACTACTAAGACCAGTCCTGACCACACTTTTTCAACTTGTGAGTTACTTATGAAATGACCAAGTCAAAATGATCTACTTATTATAAAAATGCATGAGTTGATGTACCTTGCATAACTACATGAACCAAGGGTGCTTCTTACTTGGTCCAGCTCCCCCACTCATCTTTATACCCTTTCTGAAGTTTAGTAGAAATAAACTGGGCAACTTGGTAGCTTGCGCTTGAGTCACTCCGCAGGAGACAGCAACATAACACGTTTGCTCAGGAGGCTTGCCAATATTTTTGGCAAGATGCACATGTCTCTTTGCTGAAATAGATGCAGAAATAACCTGTTTTCAGTCATATTGACATCATATCAGTAACATTCGTTGCATTTTCAACATTCGTGGTGTGTCTTTCAAAATAAAAGCTCTCACAACCATGTCTGTTTAAAGAATCCCTTCATTTGAAGTTTAAATGACCCCTCTCTCTTTTTTTTGTATACTTTTAGGTACACAGATTTCTATTAAAACTAATAGACTAATAGACTCTTCAGTCCCTTATTATGCTGGATATATAGGCCATAAACTCCGCCATACTCAGAATGAGAAGCTCAGGATGTTTACAGTGACACATGTCATTGCAGTGGATGTCTACAGCAGCAAAGTTGTTGCCAATGCCACCATGGCAGTGAAACACAACCTTATGATTTATGAGGAAGTTTACAGGTCAAGTCAAGTTAAGACAAATGTATTTATATAGTGCATTTTATGCATCAGGCATAGATTCTATGTGCTTAAGATAGATAAGTACTTGGCAACAGTGGCAAGGACAACTTCCTTTTGACAAGCAGAAACCTCAGTACAGATCCAGGCTCAAAGGTTGGCAGCCATCTGACGGGACATGCAGATACACGCACATACTCAAAAATTTAATTCATTTTGTGGATGGAATACATAAAGTAATTAATGGTTTAAGTACTGATTTTCTTTCAGCTGCTTGTTGATATAGATTTCATACAAAGAAATTCGATTCAGCAGTGAGGAGACAGATCTTTTGGTTCAGCAGCAGAGCGATGAAAGGGCTGCATGGAGCCGCAGGTTGCTGACCCCTATTATAGATAATAATTGTTTAATCCTTGTTTTTCTGATCAAATAAATACGCTAACATGAACAATGAAGTTGCTCTAGCTGTCAGCGACCGATCTGTTAAAAATGATCTGACAGCTGTGATCTCCTAATTCTTAATTTGTGTGTGTGTGTGATTGTGTGTGTGAATTATGTTGTGAATTAGAGCTCAAGTGCTTTAAATCTCCTTCAACTGGGCTGAGTATAAAAAAGAAGAATAGCACAGTGGCCACAAGTTCATTCCAAGGTGGATGGTTTGCCCCAAACTACAGCTGAACAAACATCTCTATTAAGGAACTAATAAGGTAATAAGGTACTAATAAGGTAATAAGGTCCAATGACGCACAGGACCCTATCTTAGGCTTGGTGCAAAGTGGCACATGGCAGAACGGAAGTGACAATGCTAATTTCAGACCAAAGCAGCTGTCATTTTCACACCAAGCACCCATGTTGAGTAAATAGCAGGTGTACTTGCGCTGCTCTGTGCGTCCACGGTGTGTTGGTCTAAAATTCAATTCAATTCAATTCAATTTTATCTATATAGCTTCAAATCACAACTAAGTTGTCTCAATACATTTTACATATAGAGCATGTCTAGACCACACTCTATAATTACATTTATAAAATGTAGTTGTGTTCTGGTGCACTATGGCGCACTGCTATCTTGAGGCAGCAGAAAGCATCTGCACCATAGACCAACAAAAAAACTGATCTAGGGTTATTGTGATTTTCCTGCTATTTTAAAGGGTAGATCATTTAGGTAGCAAGATGTGCAAATACACGGGGCCCCAACACACAAGCACTTTGCATTTTAAGCACATACAGACTATGAAATGCACTCATTTATACCACTAATGTTACCTAATTCTGGCACTGAAATTGAAAGATGACAGGTCCTGGTGCACCTAGCTTTTGAAGAGAATGGCATATGGCACTTTGTGTGCTTTACTCTGTACCCGTATTATCTGCCATTAAACTAGCAATATAAAGCTGGACACGCGCTTAGTGAATTTGTGCCATGTGCCTCAGACCACGCGCCATAGATCGTTAAAATATTGCTCATAGAGTCACCAACAATAGTTTGTTCTGTTCTGTTTCTGTGCTTCTCTTTTTTGAACATCTAATTTGTCGCACAAGACAGGCATTCACTGTCATCAAGGCTAAAGTATTTAATTATTTTCAGACACATCCAACACACACATATACAAAGTGGACAGTGCTACAGTCCCACCATCTCACCTCTTACATCCCAAGGCAGCAGTAAAACCATATGTTTTAAATATATTTTGTGTGTGTGTGTGTGCGTGTGCACATGTGTGTTTGTATGTTTGTATGCGTGTGTCATATTGCCAGGATGCATATCCCATAAGATGCCTACACTCTGTAGTTTTTTCCTATTTTTTTACCTCCTAATTCCTACACAAATGCACAAAAGATGCCAGCCCAAGAAAAAAGGTCACACACTCTGAATGCAAGCTACCGTGTTTCACAGTTATATAAACCACAGTTCATTCTGACTTTGTGGAGACCACCAGTGGAATTCAGATGATGGACCAATGTTTTCATTTGTCTTCCTTTTTGCTCAGGTGTTTATTTGTATCTTTAAGCAGTTATATGCCAAGTATTAAATATAAAATACCTGATCAGTTTTGATCACAAATCGGAATGACCCCACATATAGCACTGTAATTGCTAATTAAGATGCCTATAAGCTCAAATTTAATGATGCTACCATGATGACTAGACAGAAGACAGTTTTCAAGCAAAACTCAAAACAAGTGTTCCATTGGTTTAGCCAGTTTTACACATTAAAACATGCACTGTTGTTTGAAGTTTCTCATCAGAATTGTTTTAAATGATACACTTCATTATTAAAGCTATAATTATTACTTTAATTTCACATGACTTTTCCACAAATAACAATTAAAAATACTTCGATAAAATTACTTGACTTCTAACTGGAGGCAGTTTATCTTTCTTGTTTATTGACTATGAATCAGGCTCAAACCCCAACTAGCACCACTGTTTCTTTTACACTGATGGTGACAGAGCAGTGCATATCAAGTTTGTAATGTTAGAGGAAACATGACAGTGATTCAACCTTACATTTTTGAGCTACAGTCGGACTATGGTGAGGAGTCTGTTGTGTACCAAAACTGGCAACTATAAGATGTATCAGAATGGTAATTGTGGTTCCTTAATTTGTTTGTTATTTTTCAGTTTGTACTGGCTGGCACAGCTATGGTAGTTGTGCTTACATACATACAGTATTCTCTGTATTGACAAGTCCACTCTGCACTGGATGTTTCAGGTTTCTTTTCCTGTGACTGTGTTTGAAGTTGTGATGAAACAAATCTAAGTGTGTTTGAATCTCAGATTTAAGGGACATGATGGCGGGCTCTCTGGGTAATATTTGCTTGCAATCTCTGTCCATACATTATGACTGCTCTTTTGAGTGTCAGCAGGTGAAATTGTGTTTTTCTAAATATGTAGACCAAATGTATTTTCAGGCTTTTGCAGATAAAGGCCGGGACACACCTGTTAGCCATCCCCTGCACTGTCAGCACAAGTTTGGACCCTTGTTTTCAAAACCCTATAAATTACCAATACATTTAGTTCCACTTTTGTGATTTTGTCATAAATAATAAGATTTCAAATATCATATCATATATCATAAATATTCACTTTTGAAATGACATTCTCTTTTGACTTCATAGCTATGAAAACTTCTACATAGGAACCAGGAAACAGGAGCAAGCAGTGCCCATTATCACACAGAAAACTTTTAAGGTGATGTCAGAGGGACAGGTACAGCATTACCTTACTAAGTATACAATGGTGACTAGAGTTTTAATTGAAATTTTTGTACAAGAATTCTGCATTGAGAAAAAATAAACAAGAGGATTTTCTATCATATGCTCTTTCCGTGTTCGCCCCAACATGACCACCAGCCACAGATGGACACTGCAGCTCATGCTCATGTTTTCTCACGTTAAATTGGTCTAGCTAAAGTGTATGCTTAGGGACGATGGGCGAGAGCTCTCTGGGGGATCCTGTACCAAGCGATGAGGCCATCCGGGAGTGGTCAGACTGAGAGAGACAGAGAGAAGACACAGAGAGAATGTGTATACATAGAGTAAGTGTATGTGTGTGCTCCCTATTATCCATGTCTCCTCAGCTTTTTGTAAGGGAACCAGATGGAGTCCATTCACACCACTCAGAGTCCTGGGGACTCCCTGCAGCCACCCCTTGTTATCTTTTGTCACCAATCAGGAGCCATTTTCTCCCCCCTTTTTTCTTCCTTCTTTACCAACTGGGCTGCCGATGTGCACAGCTGACTTTTGTGGTTTCAACTTTGTGGAGTGTTTGAAGGGATGCCATACCTGGAAACTGCTTTGGATATTATAACGTGGTGCTGTCATTTCTGTAATTACTGTCTTTTTTATGTCAAAAACTTAGAAAGCAGCATAGTCTCCCCTTTGCTAAACCCAATCCTTCTGTCAATCTCCATCAGGCTATCTGAGCTTAGGAGGAGCCACATTGTCAGTATTTGTACTTCCTGCTAAAATATTATCAAATTTTGGCAAATGCTGGCATTATTTTGTTCATAAATGCACGGCACATTTACACTAAGGTAATACGCTATTAAGTATATTATGAGTTACTGAAGTACTTGAATAATTTTGTGGCTTAAGAAGATGTATTTATTTGTAATGTGTTTTTGTTGCCACGAAAGAGCCACTACTGTTGTCTGTACTCTGTAGTAACCTGTTTATTGTTTTGTAGTCAGTGAACCTGGTGAATTTAGGGGGTAAATCAGAGATTACACTTAAAGGTGCAGTGTATCAATGGTTTTTTTTGTGGTATCAATGCTAACAGAGTTCGAGAGTTAACAGTTAAGTACCAATTTTGCATACAGAAAAGCAAGGTAGCCATCCTTTACAACTAACACTGTAATTATCTACAATTCTCAATCAACAGTATTAACGCTGTTATGTTTTCTATAAGTTCAATCAGGGAATAAAGACCCACATAAACTTTTATTCTGTGTTCGGTCCCGTCATTTTATGACCAGGCCACACATCCACACACTGAAACGCTCTCACACACACTACTGAGATTTCAGTGTTACCGGAAGGCATTTCAGTGTAAAAGAAAGGTGTTTCAGTGTAAACAGAAGGCATTTCAGTGTAACCGGAAGGCATTTCAGTGTAACCGGAAGGAATATCAGTGTAAACGGAAGGCATTTCAGTGCGAATGGAAGGCATTTCAGTGTAACCTGAAGGCATTTCAGTGTAACCTGAAGGCACTTCAGTGTAAATGGAAGGTGGCCCGTAAAAGGAAGTGAAGCGTCTTTGGAGCACAAATGTCACATCAGGAGCTCTCGGGTGGTCTACCAGAAGCCGCCGCGTTACTTAGCAACATTTTGGCATTAGCAGAGACAATTCGAACATTGTCTAATGCAACAACAGGCGGGCAACAGTCTCACGCTGCCTGAGTTCCGGGAAGATGGTGGAGTGAGCGGTTGCGTTTTCTGCAGGCTCTGTAAATAAAGTTTTGAAACCGTCCTTAAACTATCCTTCCGTAGAGAAAACAACCAGCTGCACAGAAAAATAGCACAAGTAACTCCTGAGCCCCACAGAGCTTAGTTGTTTTTTTTTTTTTGAGGCAGGCTACTTTTTTGTGCTCGGTTTTTCAGCGTGAACGTCATGGCTAAAGCTAGCAGAGCGGCTTTAATTCAAATGCTAAAGGACTGTGACTACAACAGGAGGGTCCTGCAAGAGGCATGTGATGATGAGGAACTAGAAGAAATGTTCGACATGGAGGAGATGATTGAAGAAAACCCGAAAGTGCCTCATGATCATACACCACTGCCTAGCCCAAATCCCAAGAAGCTGAGAGCAAAAGCTAAAGACAACCAGCCGGGTGAGATTACAATTGAAACCATCTTTAATGCAATTCAAGCTTTGATAAAGAGATTTGATGAGCAGGACAACAGGCTGAAAATCTTTGAAAGTCGGATGGAAGCAAACACACCAGCTGCGAGAGAAAATAAGGAAGAAATAAGCAAAATGAAAGAAGAAGTGGTGTCACTGAGAGAAGAAAATATCTCACTGAAGCAGATGTGTTTGGAGCAAGCAAGATATAAAAGGAAGTGGAATCTCAGACTGTTGGGCCTACCTAAAAAAGAAAAGGAGAACACAAGAGAGAATGTGATTGGCATTCTGACACAAGTGATCCTGCTGTCAGTGGCGAAGCTCTGCGACTCAGTAGACACAGTGCACTGCCTGGGGAAGAGGAACAACGCAGCTACCAACAAGATGCCCAGACTGATAATCATCCAATTTGCCTTGCAAACTGTTCGTGATGAAATATGGAAGAAGGGAGGGAGGCCAGAGTCTGCAAAGAGATGAACATTCGGTTCAAGGAAGACTTCTCAAAGGAAGATCCCCTACCGGGGAAGGGCTCTATTGTTATTGTAGCGTTTCTTTTTTCTTCTTCTTATTAGAGCCCGAGCCCTACCGGGGAAGGGCTCTATTGTTATTGTACTGTTTTTTCTTTTTAGAGCCCGAGCCCTACCGGGGAAGGGCTCTATTGTTATTGTAATGTTTTTTCTTTTTATTATTAGAGCCCGAGCC
>JAPZDV010021066.1:0-19993 GCA_029814665.1 Acanthurus lineatus | reverse complement strand
GATTTCAGATGACTAAAATATGACTAAAACTAAATGGTGTGTTATTCAAAAGACTAAGACTAAGACTAAATCAGAATTTACTGTCAAAATTGACAATGATTGTTGATTCTACTTCGACTTTTGCCTTACACTGGGCCATTTCTTACAAACAGGACTCCCACATTTCTGGTGACCAATACAGTTCCTCTTATACTGTCGCTATCTTGATGTGGGTGTTAAGAACAACACAGCTATCCCCACTCCACCTCATACTCGAAGCACTGCCTGTCCTCCTCCTCCTTGTTACTTTCAACTTTCTTTTCTTTCCTTTTTTGTTATTCATCTAGCTATATACTAATTCATTCATTTATTTTTTATTTTTTTTCCTTTCTCCTCCATTGGCTGCGTCCTTTCTTTCTCTAGTTTGCCCCCAATTCACTGTAGTGTAGCACTGCCCTCTCTGGTTGACATCTAGAAACTTCATGTAATAAAGTCTGATTGGCCAGTATTCAAGGAGGGCTGGTGACGGTAACTGAACTGCACTAAAGGAATAAAAATTTTGGCTGCAAGACCAAAAGTGCATCAATCTCATAAAATGTTGATACCCGATGCGGTCTAATACTTTAAGTACACATGCAGACCAAAAAAAAAATCTCAAAAACTGAATCATAATCATTTCATTTCATTTCAATTTCAATTCAATTTTATTTTAATCTTTCAGATTAACTGCATCTGGTCTTCTGTTCTAAAAATGACGAGACTGGTCATTTTTTATGATATGCACAGTTTTTGACTGTTATTGTTGCCTTAAGCTGTATTATAATATCATGATTGCCACAGATAAAACAAGACCATAGATCAGCACCCAAAAACTTTTTATTTTTACGTCCTCCATTTATACGTGAGTGACTTTTTTGGTTATCCAGAGGCAGTGAAAGCGTTGTGAAGTTCCACTCTGTATACATAGACTTTTGTCAACAAACAAATAGTTTGAGTGCTCCTTCACTGTAACATTAACTTTTTTGGTTGCTCATGATTGTATATTACTTGCAGGATGATAAAAAAGGAAAATGTCACTCAATACAAAGAACTGTAGTCAAAGTTCAGAAAGTAAACATAAAGTAGACTGATATAATTCAAAGCTTCATTATAAAATTACCTCATTATTAGATTTATTGGCACTTTCCATATTACCACACATGCACAATGCACACCTAAAAATTTACAATTACCTGCTTGCAGACAGACTTACAAAAGAAATACAGTTTCCTGACTCATTTAAATACGCCATTTCTTTGATGCCATGAAAGCTGAGATTGCAAAGGAAGAAAGATCTGCACACCAAAACATGTTAAATCTGGCCTACTGCAACATCACTGGCAAGGTGTTTTGTTGGCCAATCAAAGCAATGCAAGGAAACATTGCTGGTAGATTACTGTGTTGTAAAATCCTCTCTCATTGTATTTTTTAGCAATTTTGCAGTGTTTTGGTGTCAAATAAGCCTGAAGGACTCACAGAACTTCTATCAACATCAGACTTCCAGGATCATACAGGTATGTTGCTACAGGTTCAACTGTAGCATAACACCCACACAGCCCTTTGAGTGCTGTTTTCTGTCTGAATGCATAGTTCTAATTTGGTCTCTCTTTTTTCATTTCTTCTGACCATATTTTATCTCTTTATTTTTTATATGAAACAGACAGATTATTTTCAAGCAGTTCCACTTACCCATGTAAAGCTTGAAATGATGAGGATCCAGAGGCAGGCAAATAGTCTGTGAGGGCAAAACAATTCGGATAATCTAAGTTTGATTATATTTTCCTCCAAAATGAATAAATCACCATTAATGAAAAACCAATGTGCAGGCTTTGGCAGTGAGCAATAGCCAAAACACACTCACCCTGCTCCTATTTTGCTAAAGTCTCTCTTGGACTGGAAGGTGTAGGCTGTCAGTCCAGCAAACACTGCAGAAGTCAGGAACAAGGCTTGCAGTACAGTGGAGTATTCATAGAAGGTCACTGTAGAGAGAAAAACTCTACAGCCAAGACAATTTTTTAATTGGGTCAAAGGCTGGTTACTAATAGACTTTTTGAAAATTACTTACAAGCTGTAGCCACAGAAACTGCTTCCAGCAGAGTCTGAAAATAGCAAACATTACTGACACAAACAACAAAAGCTAAAGAACTATTATTTAAGAATCAGCTACTGTGAAGGTTACTGATCAGCAAATTTATCAACACAAAATAAAAATAGCAAATATGGATAGAAACTGGAGAGGTATATACACATTGTCCCCCATCTTTTCTGGATAGTGTAAGAAACACTGTTGAGCTTCAGCTTAATGGATCAGATTTTTTTCTCTACAATGTGAGGCAAAGGGTTTGTTGTACCTGGGTCGTGCACATGTCGGATCAGTGTCCCACATTGACTGCAGTGTTGTGGAGAGCTTTCCTAGAATAAGCTCTGCTCTCATAATCTGCAGACCTGCGTTATTGTTGACTGGCTGTAAATTTCTGATTCTGCTGCTCATGAACACCAAAAAGGAATACAATGTGCAATAAGTGCTTACTGTACAATCTCTCTCTTTCTTAACATAAGCAAAGTATATCTATTTCTTTTCTTGTCACCCTGCCGAATGTTATCTTAAAAATTACTTTGCTTGTAAGTGACATCTTTTGACTGTTCTAGTTGCTTAGCCTTCAAGTAGAGCAAGGCTTAGCACGGTACCGGTACTATAATTGCAACTTCTGTATGAATATAATAGGAGCACTGCAGATATTACATATACCCACAAGCTAAATGATGCATTCCTTAATGCTGACCCAGTGAGACAAAACAAGTACCTACATAACCAGCTGGAAACAACAAAGGCTTACAAATATGAGCAGTAGGTAGAGGTTGACTGGATATTGGTGTCTATACATGGCCAGAGTCAGCAGGAGAACCAGAGAGCCCAGAGCCGAAACCAAAACCACAGCAGGACTAAGGAAGAAACAAGACAGTCAAACCACATTCATCTGGTCAGTATCTGGTTTTAGATACATACATTGTTAATTTAGCCCAACTATTATGGGGTATAATTGGTTGCTTGCAAGTATTCTTGACATAAAGAAAGTATTTTTAAGAGCGAATTATGTGCAAGGAGTGTATGTGTCTTGTTGCTGCACCATAAAGCAAACACCAATAAGTGCAAATAAAGATGCTATGATCAGATATAGATCAGATCTTTTCTATTTAAAGGATTTATTCATTTATTTACTGCATATACTTATATATGCAAAGTGTACTTTGTATCAGTAGAAGTAAGTAGCTATTCTTAACAACTTTTTTGCCAATGTTTGACAATTTTTGCGTTGCCCAAAACTGAGATACCAAAAACTGGATAAAACTGTTTGTACCATAGTATTGTTTAGTGGATAACAACGCGAAAAAAAATCACCGGCATCTAGAGTGCACTGACAGACTAACAAGGGATAGTCAAGTTCAGAGTTAAGTCAGGACAAAACCATTTTTATTAGCAGGCTGAAACCACATAACAACTTGGCACAGAAAAATTGGGCGAAGCCACCAGGTAAAGTGCAATCTTTCTGACTGATATAGACTTCAGTTGTTGTATTATTTCCATGTACCAACTAAAGAAATATTACAAAATTAAAACAAATAGAGCCTATCCTCAAACGAAAAAACCCAAGGGTTGTTTTCAAGCAGCTTTTTATAAACCACATTCACATTTGAATGTGCCTAGCATGAACTTCAAGCATTTAAGGTGAACAGTTTTCTAACTATTTTATTTATATTCTGCTTCTTGGAGATGCACAGGACTATGCTTATTTTGAAGCAAAGCCTGTACACTAGTGGTAATGTAGATTAAAGATTTTTTCTCAGGAAAACTTAAAGATAAACTGACTTTCTGGTATAATAGTAGCATAAGAGGCCAACAAGTGCATCTCATACCTTTTTTTTTTAATATGACAATTAAATAATCTTGAATCTTGAATGTGGCTCGACAGTGAAAGTAGTGCTCTGTAAAATGTTAAAAAGCAACCGCAATATTTTGTCCCTCTGATAAATGAATAATTCCATCAGACAATGATAATCATTTTGGCCATAACTTGTTCTACACTCAGGAATGGAGTTCAAAGCTTGAAATCTTTTGGTGGTCATATTAAATTAATTACTCAAAATGTAAAATCTCCTTTTAAGTTATGTGTTTTAAGAGGAATTTGAGAGGAATCACAGTGTAAAATGGAATTCAGAATAAACAAAGTAATTAGTGGTGAATTATTATAAATTAAATGTATATATTAAAAAAAATTAATGTTCTATGGGACAAATTATAACCACATCTACCAAAAAATTGGAGAGGATATAGTTCAATGGTTCACACCCAATATATTTCAGTAGAAAGATAAAATTGGTGAATAGAATAGAAATAGAAAGACTGTTGTATTTATTTTGATGTCTACCAACAGAAGTGCTACCAAAACAGTGCACAGAATGGAAAAAATAGTATCTTGATTCAATTTGGGAGGGAAGAGAGCAAGATTCTGACACACAGCACTCCAGTTTACAAAAGAAAGAGGTGGAATGGTATTTTCAAATTTTAAATTATGTTTCTTTGCAGTCCAAATTTGTTAATATTCTGACATATATTATGGGCTACCACATCCAAACACTTAATGGAGAACAAGCACAAATTTAAATTTATATTATTATAAATTATAATTAATTTTAAGGTACTGAAGGTACTGAGATGGATAGCTTTGGGAAGGTGAATTGAACCAGGGATTAATGATTCATTGAGAGTGGATGAAACTGGAATAACTGCAGTTTTTATTGATATTGAAAACAGACACACACAATTTTTTTAAAATTTAAACGATAGTCTTGTATTTAGGAATCAGGAATGGCTCATACATCTCCAACAGAGACAATATTACAATAAAAACAAAAAAAGATGGCACTAAATGAGATTGATGAGACTCTACCAGTAGAGGCGATGGTCAACCCTGGGAAAAGGGTTTGGATAATACAAATCAGAAAAAGAATTTAATTGAATGTGTGTAACACAACAAAACTTCTACAAATTTACATTAACAGAGAGAATTCATTTCAGAGAAATCTTATTTGTTTCTTTATTATATCTTACAAAACAAAATCCAGGGGAACAAACATGTTTGATTTTTTTGTCTGTTACAATGCAAACGATCTTTAAATATAGCTCAAAGATAAAAACAATTTTTACTATAATCAATTCAGTATTGACTGAGGTAATAGTCTTTTCAAAACCTGATCAATATTACTTTAGTTACAAAAGCATTAATTATTAATTGATTAAACAAAACTCAGACCATCCTCACCTGGCTTGGACGAATTCCTTGATGGTATGAGAGAACATGAAGAGACCAGAGGTTGCTGTGGTCAGAATGATCTGCAAGCTCAAAAGGGTGTAAACCTTCTTCAGGAAGTCTGATCAACAAAGACGGCAATGGAGACAAAGCATTACAGTACTTAACCAATTGCTATGTATGTAAACGTTTTTAAGGCAACAACTTGTTGTTGTTACTTGAAAGCCTCTCAAAATTAATGTTTAAACCCTAAGGGCTATAAACGCTAAAAACCTTGAACATGTAAGGGTTTAAATGTTGTGAGCTTAGTGTATTAACAATAGCTACCCAGCAAACATTTTGCTAGAAACAAGTATGACAAATGCTTATTCACACTAGCAGCTTTAATAATAGCAGTAGAGTGGCGGTCCTCTAAATTGTTTCACGACAGTAACCGACGTTTACTAGCGTTAGCTCATGTGGAGAAGTGCAGAACACATCCTAAACATAACTTTACGTACCCAGACGTATATGGACACTGGCTGTAGCAACATTTGTGCCATAGTTAAAGTCGTCTTCAATAGATGACCTAGGGTATCTTTCGCTACTCATCGTGTTACTGACGCGTTTTCCCAGCTAGATAAAAAAAACGCAGTTAGTGGGGATCCTGGGGAATAGGGCAGGTCTGGCGCTGAGAGACTGCGCTAGTTACCCAGGCCTAGGTGCGCTGCTCACAAATAGTTCTCGCAGACTGCTTATGGAATCCGAGTTTTTTTTTTTTTTTTGTTTGGTTTTTTTTTGGTTTATGGCGGGCTGCAAACATGACTTTTGAGGCGCATACCGCCACCCACTGCACCGGAGTATGTAGCATGAGCTCTATTTTGTTACTTGTAATACATAGAGAATATGATAATACACAAACAAAAAAAGTCACGAGATATAATCCTATATCCTTCAGATATCCTACAGCCCTGTGTGCTTCCTTTACCCCTTCTCCTACAGTTCCTAATACACCCTCAAGGTTCCATTGTCTTCCTGCCTTACTTATTTTTTGATTTAATACTGTCCTCTCTTTTTTTAACTTACTACATTGTAATATGTTCTACGCTATATTTAATCCTGTATGATCTCATTCTAGTTAAAATAGTCTCCTCCCTTCTGTTCTTTCTTATTACACTTTTAGCTTGAATAGATTTTGTATATTATGTCATACTATCCCATCTTTGTCCAATCTGTCCTGCCAATTTTTCATCATTTCTTTTTTGATTAATGCCTTAGTTTCTCCTTTACCAAAAGGTATGTGTAGAATATCCTTCATTTTAGTTGAAGTTTGAAGTTGAAGTTTAGTTGAGCTATTTTGTCTTCTCTGCCATTTCCTTTAATACTGGCATGAGCAGGTGCCCAACAAAATTATAAATCTATTTGAAGTTCACGCTATCTAAATACGCTCTAAAGGATTTCTAACAATATATCTTCTCTGTCAGATTTCATATTTAATATACTATACAGGGCTGCTAACGAATCAACACAATATAAAACGAGGTCTGGTTTTACTTCTTCCACCCAATGTTGACCTAAAATAATCACCATCATTTTTGCTGCATGAACTGACAGCTGATCAGAAAATCTTCTCCCTATACTTATGTTCTTATGATATCTAATTAACTACATAGCACACTATATATATATTTATATATATTTATATATACATCAGCGACTGTTTGTCTGCTCCCCAATCTTTTTTAGGTACTGCTCTCATTAAATTAATGACTTTCTTACATTTTTATTCCACCTTTTCCTCATATATTTTCCATGTATATTTTTGATCCAACCAAGTACCAAGGTATTTAAAATTATCTACTTCTTGCATATTGCAATTATATAACTTCAAGCTTTGTTTATTAATTTTTCTCTTACTAGCACTTGTCATATAACAAGACTTTATTGGAGAGAGCTTAAGGCCCCAATTATATGACAATTTTTCTACTTTATCTATTGCTTGCTTGATTTTTCGTATTGCATTTGTGGAATCTGGCCCTCTTGTCCTTATGGCCCCATCATCTGCATACAGAGCTGATCCTATTCTTCTATCCAGATTAAAAAATATATGATTAAACATTATATTAAATAAAACTGGACTAATAACACTTCCTTGAGGAATTCCACTATCCATTTTAAAATTCATCAGATATTTCTGATCCTACTTTGACTCAGAATCGTGTATCCAATAGAAAGTCTAAGACCCAGTTATAAAACGTACCTCTAATTCCCATCATAATCAATTTAATTAATAATCCTTCCTCCTTCTACATAAAGTCAATTGATAATTAATTGATTGATAAAAAATGAAGTTTTTTTTGTGTCTCGCAGCTCTGGCAGTTGTCCACTGCTCAGACAACTCCAACCACAGTAAGTACTATTTCTTAATCTATCTGTTGTAACTTAAACCTGGTAATTTTACTGAACAGTTAGCACTTACCAGTGTTTTCAAGTAAATAACCTGTAACCTTGATGGCTGCATATAAGTAACAACACCAATAATGAGGTTGTAGTAACTGTAACGTTCAGTAACGTTAGCCAATAAACAGAATAAAAGGTATGCAAAAGTAGGTTTATCCAAAATGTAAAAAAAAAATGCTTGTGATTTGTTAGAAAGACTGAGAACAAAATGTAAGAGATGATGATGAAGTCAAATGTAAAACAAGAAACATTAAACAACAATACTTTCTATGTTTTTAATTTAGTGGAATTCCCCTCAATGCTCTAAATTTAGTTTCGATTTTCTGTAATCAACTCTGCCGTGACGCCACCCTCAACTGGCATCTAAATAATGTGTACTCAAACTATAGAGGGTGAATTCTTAAAATAAAACTTTTTAATTAAGTTACTCCCTATTATTAGTTATCATAGAATGTTTGTTTTTATTTTGTTTTTATTTTTGAATTTCACTTAGTTTGAACAAACAAGTTTGTAAAAATTTTCAAAGTGAGACTCCAGCTCAGTGTTGTGTACCTTGTCACTGAGTATTTTGGAGTGTGGAATCTAAGCAGCATTTCTTCAACTATGTTGATTTAGTTTTGTGGTGGAGCACGCGTCGCTCCAAAATCCTAATATATAACTGAGGTATTGTAATGTGCACTTTTTAAAAATAACCAATTTTCTGAATCAACAAATAATGACACCTGTTGAAATTAATGCCTTGTTCTCCTTGTGTATCCATACTACCACCACCATAATTGTTTCAAAGGGAAGTCCTATTAATTTTGGAATCAGTAACTTGTCAAAACAGGTGGTGCTGACAGCATCCTCTAAAGGCTGTTGCTCAAATACTGAGGAATGCTTTCATATTTCCTCCAGTAAGGTGGACGGAAAATGGCACACTGTATGATTTCATTTTTGTTCAACATAATTTTCATGCTCTATGTTGCCTCCAGCTCCACCAAAGGTTCAGGTGTACAGCCGTGACCCAGTAAAGTTCGGGGTGGAAAACCTCTTGATTTGCCATGCTAGTGGTTTCCGCCTCCCTGACATCACCCCCCAGCTGATGAAGGATGGAAAAGAACTTCCTGAAGCCAAGCAGACTGACCTGGCCTTCAAAGAAGACTGGCACTTCCATGTGACCAAGAGTGCACCCTTCACACCCATGAGCGGAGAAGAGTACTACTGCAAGGTCACTCATGGACAGACAGTTAAAAATTATGCCTGGAGTGAGTAAGAATCAGCCAAAATGTGTGTGTAATGTTTTCATAGCCAAGGAGTAGTCAGAAATATGAAACAGCCTGTAATACACCTAAGAGACATAAGAAAGCAAGAATTTATTTAACATTATGACAGTGATAACCTTCAAAACACTCAGAGAGCACTGTGTTTGGTGTTAGTTAAATATCCAAAGAAGTTAAATTTAATTAAATGCAACATGAAGCATGTCAATGTATATGGAGAAAAGACTTGGTGGTAACTGTTATTTAATCTGCTTTTATGAAACTGATGAAACCTCTCCTTTTTTTCCCCATTTTTTACAGAGCCAAACATGTAAATCAGCTGGCCTCAGCTACAGCAACCACTTTTCACATCTCCAATCAACTGCATTTGTTTCTTCTGACCTGACTTTTTTTTCACAAAACCAAACATCAATACCAGATTAAGGTTACTTCTGCCTGTTTAATATAAGAATTTCCATTTTGTGGGACATTTTGTCATTTGTATTCTTCGATTGATTTGATGGCTTAGTGACTTACTTCTAATTTACTAGCTTAAAACTATAAGGTTTTTGTGTGTTAAAATGAGGTAAAAATGTTCTAAAATTATTTTCTGTTTACCAACTTTTTTTTGTTTAATGTAAATGACTTAAACTGTTGGTCATTGGTTGAATTAATAATACATAAATGGGGTTTCTTTCTGGCTAGATAGAAGTGTGTTCTACAATTTAATTTGTTAGTTAAGGTATTTCTTAATGCCTCAACTAAATAAATGCCTCATATAAATTCTGAAATTGTCTACATTTTTCTTTACACAAACCTTTAAAAAATTGTCTGTTACAGCATTTTATCTATATTTTCAGTTAAAGGAGATTTAAGTTACAATAAGTCATGAACTCTTGAGCCAATAAATATGGAACTTCAGATTTGCTCTTAGACTATACACACCTTACTTCATAAATAATAAATAGTAGACATTTAAGGTCATTTACCACTTAAAGCACTGATGCTCCATATTAGAAATTTTAGGTGCACCAGCACAAAATTTAGGAGTCCATGAGAATCCCAATGCAACACAACATGTTCTTTTTTTAACTATCTGAACTGATTTGATAATAAATAGACAATTTACTTAAATATTACTGCCTTAAATGTTTCTCTAAACTTGTTTGGTTTACTAGAAAAACAGATCTAAACAGGTTGCAGGTTGAATGCACATGAGTAGGGGTGCGTCATAAAAGTCTTGTGTTTGCTTGACTTTGTCTGAACTATGCTGAATTTTTAGAAAATTGAGAAACGTTGGTATGGGCCACTTTTCACTGGAATCTAAAGGCTGTCTCACTCCTCTTGCTCTTTTTGGGGTAGATTGGGCATTGCTGGTTTAAGTGTAGAGCAACAGCTACAAAAGTGTATGTGACAAAGTGGATCACAGGCCTTTACAAACTGACTGTTAAAACTGGTTTTACACAATACTACAAAAAACAAAACATGTTGGTAGCTTTAGTCAGTAGTTAATAGTGGTTAGTGAGTTTTTCTTCCTGACTCATGCGTATAATGATGACTCATGATAATAATGACAGGATATGAGGAGTTACATTGCTTGTGTCCTATGCTCATTATTTTGAATTTTAGATCCTTATTTGTAACATGAGGTAAAACGGTGTATTAAGGCCAATACTGTTTGGGAAAACTTGGAGGTTATGAGATTAAAGTGGTATATAAACACAAAAGAACAGCAAGAGAGTTTATGACCATAAAATAAATTTATGACCATAAAATAAATTTAAATACAATAGAAATAGCCTTTGATAAAGGTGGTTTTGTCAAGTACCAGATTGTTCACTTTGCAAGGCTTAGTCAACCTCAGCACACTAAAGTATTATGCCTGCAGTGCGTGACCTGATCAAATTAAAGGCTTCTTCTCAACTGTATAAGGCAAAAAGGAAATACTCATAATTTCAGCCAACAATCACCATATTATTACTAATTTAATGCTTTAATAATGTGTCAATTTTTTCAGAAGAAAGCAACATACTGCCTTGAATTTTGATCTCATAATTTATATTCATGACTTGACTCCTAAAAATCATAAGTTTTTTTAAAATGCAGTATTAGGGTAGGATATTAGGTGAAGTCCTTCTCTTTTGCCTCAATTTGCAAAACAAAAACTATGCTTGGCTAGATAATGAAGTAGAATAAATAAGAGTGAGTGAGGAAACGTCTCTCAGGAGCAGCAGGCCCAGCTGTGCCCCCAGCAGCCCTGCAAGAGAAGGCAGCGGTGCGGGAGGGAGCTGACATGCCACCCAAGCTAGTCCTGACTCGAGCTATCAGCAATAAACTTAGCCCCAAGCGGCAATGATCGGGGTCTGTTTTTTGCGAGTGCTAGTGGCCTAGAGTTAGTAATCACTTTATAAGTTAACAAGATTCTGAACATTTGCGTTAGCCAGACTGCTAATGTTAGCTAACACTGGTGGTAAAGTATCCAAGTAATGAACAAAAATACACTCAAAGCATAACACGCTAAAACTATGCTGTGTCAATAAAAAATTCAACGTTTTTAAGTTATAATGTTGAGCCTGCATCAAAATGCTTTTATTTTGTATTTTTCGTGTAATCTGACAGTGGAGCCCATTTGAGAGTGAAGCCTGCACCGGAGGAGATCCCACAATGCAGCCAGACCGTTTCGAGTATGTAAGAAATTCACTACAAAATAATAAATAACTTTTACCCCTCCCGCGAATTTTAAGACTAAAATTTGCTTTTGACAACAATGAATACGCCCTCTGTAAAGATGCCAGTGAAACAAAAGAGCACGTCTTTGTTACGTTACATGTTCTAATAACAAGCTTTCTGGAGACAGTTTACAGAATGGTTTAGAAAAAAAGAAGCAATGCCTGCTTTAGATCCCACCAGTCAAGACAAAGAAAAAGATTTGAAGATTACTTACTAATTTAGCCAATTATGTTAACTTATGTTAACGAGTACATTTGTGATTGTCATGCCTCAACAGCTGTGTAAAAACAAAGAAAACACGTAGCTGTCTTAGTGAATGCCTCTTTGTCAAGTTATTTTTTTCTAAATTACAATATCTACACATACCTTAATAGTTGTTGTCTTAGAAACGTTATCGTAAACAGGAAAAAAACAAGTTACTCTTTCTGTGAATGGTGAATGACCTATCCACAATAAATTTGTGAAAATGTTTTTTTTGTCTTTGTGTGTATTTTGGTAATCATGTTTCACTCTAAATAAATAAATAAGTAAGTAAGTGAGTACGTTGGGAAAATATTCGGAATCCGAACTCGTGCCACCGATTCTCCGTCACACCACTATGTTGCCACCATATCGAAGAGTTGCAAATTACAAAGAGTACTTCCGGTACATGGTTCGAGCACTTAAGAGCATTTGCTGTCCCTACCGCCATAGACCAATAAGCAGATGTTAACATGTTAACAATGTTGTATCTAATATACATTTTGACCGTTTAAGTCAGAAGACTTCAGACTACTAAAAACGGTTAAATTTATTAAATATATTACTTCAATGTTAAACATTATATCTCCATTTACAATACAAGATAATATCAATAAATCTAGAAATTACCAGAAGGGTAAACATCCAAACATTGCATTCATATATGATTGTTCCAATTTTCCAGTTTTTCTTTTCAGTTTCCCTGATTTTTCTTTAAAAAAAAAAAAAAAAATTAAAATGACTGAATGTGTCTACAGGACACGAGTGTACCTAAACAGGTGAAAATCACAGACAGATTTTTACAAAATTTTCTTTAGCAACAAACAATGTTCAAGACACAGCTAAGATTTTCTTTACTACAGAAGAGACACATAATACTTAAGATACAGCCAACACTGTTGACAGACACACCAAAGGATCATGCCTTAAAATTTTTTTAGTTAAATAATTAAAAACAAAACAAAAAACCAGACACATAGCTCAGTTGATGCCCCAAGGACTTTGTTTATTGAGAGAGACAAAAATAACAGGTACACACAATTGGAATTGACAGAGTTTACTGGTGTGTGGTTTAGACTGCAGATCCATGGCTTTTTGATGTAGCTGCTATTGTAATGACCTCTGACCTTCCAGTGCTCTGCTCTACACAGGAAACGTGGATGGAGCCATCCCTGAAACATACATTAATAGTTATATACAATCAGTCACATCCCATGGTCCAAGTGCAGATCCTGAAAGGGTGGATACCTTTTCATGGTCACGACAGTGTCGATAACATGGTTCTCCTCTCTCAGCTGCAGGTCTCTCAAGATTATCTGCATATTATACACACAGACACACAGGCAGATAAATTGTCAAATATTTTTCCTAATAATTACTAATAGATTATGGATTGCGCCTGATGTGCACGCTTATTATTATTCCCCATACTTATATTTCATTAAATACGCCTAGTATGCAAATCATATTGGTGAACACCAAAAATATGGGAATAGTGAGCTATGATTTTTTTTTGGAAATTCCACTTGTGGTTTTTGTGAAAATAGCCAAAAATAGAAAAAAAAAACAAAACAAAAAAAAAACCAAATTCAGAGTAAATGAAACTCCTCATCAGCAGGCTTCAAATAACTTCTTTTTAGCCATGTTGCTTTGACGAACTTAAACCCTTTCATTCATAAAATCTATACATTTTTATTTATTTATTTATTTATTTATTTTTTTAAGTTTTGACGTCTAGGGACCAATTTTTTAAAATTTTGTTTTTAATTTTGAGCAAGTTAAAAAAACATTTTAGTACACTACAATTTGTGGCTTGACGTGGCTTAATAACGTCCACTGAAGTGAACATGCAATCAAACCTTCAAAACCCATGCATGTACTAAAAAATGGCTTTTGAATAGCTTTCCATCTCCTATGCCCAATCCCTATGCCTGAAAGGGTAAAGTAGATGTAGGTAGATAGTAGGTGATTAAAATTTTTAGCAGGTCACTAGACCTGATAATTAAATGGCAGACTGGGGTAAACCTGGTCTAATAAGGAGAGACAGCATTCATCCCACTTTTGATGGAGCAGCTCTAATCTCTAGAAAAGTGGGCAAGGTTATCTGTCGACCAAAACCATGACAACCGAGAGTTGTGACCAGGATGCAGAGTTACAGTCTTACAGCTTCTCTGTGCTTCCATTAGAACAACTACTAACCCAAAACTCCATAGATACAGTGTCTAACCCCCACCCACCTAAATTACTTCATTCAAAATTTAGCAAAAGACAAGCTGTCCATAAAAAACTTGATAAAAAAATTAATTAAAATTAAAAATGCCAAATTGCCAAATTACAAGACAGGAGAATTAAATGTGGACTTAACATTAAATCACTTTCATCTAAATCTGTTAGTAAATGACTTGATTTACGTTTATTGAATTGATTTATGTTGCCTCACTGAAAACAGGCTGCGTCATGAAGAATATGAGTCTAAATGAAGCTTCTCCACCAAGTCACATTAACACTCATATTCCTCGAAATGGGCAGGCTCTCATCATTGCTTTAATTGCTCTAATAACATGATATGATTAAAATATAATCAAGTGATATGATGCTAGTGTTACTTGCTATGAATATCATTTCCACTGCATTATGTGTGAACATAAGACTAAGGCTTCCGAATGGGTTATAATCAAGTTAGGTAGCGAACAATGTTTAATTTACTTTGTAAATTTTCTTCTACCAGAAAAACCTGCAATAGTTGGTGCTTAATTGTAAACTTCTGTTGTGGCTTTTTCATTTATTTTGTGACTTTTGCATTCTTGTTCCTTGTTGTGGCCTTTGTTTGTGTTTTTCCCTTTTGCAAAGTGTTTAGGATATGCAATTCGTCTGATATGTCCCAGACACTATTGAGATACCCTCCTTTGCTGCACTATTCCTGTTCAAGATATGCCAGAAAATCAAATGCTATCATATGTAGGTTCATGGCATCCTGTGCCTAGGCGCACAAAGCTGGGCGAATATTAACCACCTCCTCCAGGAACTCCATCTGGATGAGGGTCAATTCCAGCACTATTCCAGGCTGAATGGGGCCCAGTTTAAAGATCTTTAATCACAGGTGAGTGCCAGAATCTCCTGTCTTGACACCAAGTACAGACTCTATATATCAGCTGGGGAATGCTGTCTCCAGCTGTCAGTGTGTCAGGGTTTCATAATTGCTATATCAAAATTAACAAATGGCCTATTTATTGTATCTAGCAAGTAACTTGGAAGCTGAATTAAAGTGACGGTCTCATGGGCATTTATCTCAGTGCCTTGTTTTAATGTAACAGATGATTCCTGCTCACAATTTTACCCCTCCCAAACTGATGATTTTGTTGATAGTGCTGCAGGATCTTTGCATGTGACACTTGACTCGATAGTTCCACTGAAAAAGATTATAAAACATAGGAAATGAGCTCAAAAGTATAACCTCCAAACCTGCAGGTTAAAGGTGTCAGAAAATCTTGAAAGAAAGTGGCAAACCACCACTTTGGAAAAATCTCATTTAGCCTGTGTGTGTCTATGTATCAATGTCTATATAGATATATATATACATATATGTGTGTGTGTGTTTATATATATACACATGTATATGTGTGTGTGTGTGTGTGTGTGTGTGTGTGTGTGTGTGTGTATAAATTTATATGTGTAAATATTAATTTGTTCCCTGCCTCCGAGGCATCAGGGCTCCACAGTTAATAAGAACATACCTGGGCGGGTACAGCAAAGGAGACCTAAGGACCCGCTGGATATTAGGTCGCAGTATGCACCTAAATGCTGGTTCCCACTTGCCATAAAACAATGTGTGTGTTTTTGAGACAAAACATAGTTTGGTGATGTCGGTTTCCTTCGAGTGAGGAGTTGTGTAGGGTGTAAGCCCTCATTAGAGCGTCTTCAGAGCCCTGTCTTGTAGTCTGAAAAACACAGCAATTCTAAGACAAAATGAGGAGAAGTCTGAAGGTCTGTAAGTATGATTAAAAAAAAAGACTTATGAAAGTGTGAACTAGGCTTAAGACAACATTTTGTTAGCTATCATTATTATGCAGATGATTTCTAATTATAATGCCAGATGAAACTGATCAGCTGTACAAACTTCAAGCGTGTCTTAGAGATGTCAAGATTTGGATGAGCTACAATTTTCTACTGTTTCAAATTTGAACAAAACCAAAGTTATGACACTTGGTCCTATACAACATTAAAATGTATTATCTAATGGTATAACTTCTCTAGACAGCTGTTCTCTAGCCTCCAGTTCTACTTTAAGAAATCTGGGAGTTATGTCTAATTAAACAACTTTCTAGGACTGCATTTTTTCACCTTTGTAACATTGCAAAAATTAGGCCCATTCTGTCTCAAAAAATGATGCTGAAAAACTAGTCAATGGAATTGTTACTTCTCAACTGGACTATTGTGATTACCAGGCTGCCCAGATAAGCCTTTTAAGAGTCTACAGTTGATCCAGAGTGAAATACTGCTCAATAACCTGGGCTAAGTCACTGGATTTAACATGAGGTCACAGGTCTTACTGTTATCTTAGATCTGATCTGAGCTTCAATTCCCACATTAAAAAAGTGACCAAAACATAATTTTTTCACCTTAGGAATATAGTTTAAGTGTTATCACTTGTTTACCAAATAGATGCTGAGTCCTGACTCATGCTCTCATTCAAGCCAGATGGACCATTGTAATACACTGTTTACTGGCCTCCAAAAGTAAACTACTGAGAGACTTCAGCTAATCCGAAAATATCAGCTGTTAACCAGAACCAAGAGGAGGGAACATATTAGTTCAGTTCAAGCTGCTCTGCACTGGCTTCCTGTAACATTTAGAATAGATTTTAAGGTCCCCCTTACGACATACAAATTCCTCAGAGGCAAGGACCAAGCTACATTGCTATCCCTCTTGTCAGCTACATGCCCCTAAAAACACTGATCATCTGCTGTTGCTAGACTATTGGAGGTCTCCAGCAGCAGCAGAAAGAAGATAGGTTATACCCCCAAAACTGGAATACAATACCGGCAGATATCAAGAAAGCCTGCTTGCTTGATCTTAAAGGAAAAAAAAAAAACTTGGAACTTCTCTCTTCACTTTAGCCCTTGCCTAGCTTTGTATTTGCTCTCTGCAGCACTCTTGTAATGCTGTTTAATGTGATTTTTTTTCATCTTTTAATGACTAAATTGCAATTTCATTTTAATTTCCATCTTAAGCTTTTAATATCCTCTTTTAGCATGATTTTCATGCTTTTTTAATACAATGTTCTTTTATCATGCTTTTTAGGTTCTCTCTTTGTTGTGAATCATTATGTGGTGCATTTTGAATGAAAAGTGCTATACAAAATGATTCTATTAGTTATTATTTTTATTATAAAAGTTAGTCCTGGAGTTTCTCTGTCTAATAAGCCATCAGGTAACAAATTCAGAGAACAAAGTGGCTCTTTTGAGCAGTGCTTTTAAAAAGGCTGACACTCAGGTCAGTCCACCTGTACGGCTGCAATTGTTATTTCTTAATATGGTAGCTATATTTTATATTAAGGGCCTGAGCCCTGCCACGCACTCAAGGACCAGCGAAAAATTTGATAAAATGGAAAAACTGACCCCTCAGTCCAAAATTGTGCTCAGTAGCTCCATCTAGGCACAGAAAAACGCCCACTGTGGCCAACAGGAATGTCATAGAGAGACAGAACAAAAACCTAATTGTAGTACTCATCAAGACCATAAAAATCCTCATAAAAAAGACCTAATAAAAATCACACTGACACCCTTAGGCTAAAATCTACAGGAACTCAGCAATTTGCATTTGAAAATGCAATTTACAGCCAAAATTTCTCTTTGAACAAAATGTATCTCCTCCAAGGGCGTAAATGGTATTGGCTTCAAAAGCTAATAGATGACTGACGACACAGTGGTGAACAAACTGACTGGGTAACTTTGTTTTTCTTTTAATTGTTTGGATTTTAATAGCCTTCAAAGTTGGAGTTGTCCTCTGTGTCCTTCCATTCAAGTCAATGGGAAAAAAGGCACTAAAAGTGATGCTCTACTTTCACCTTTTGGCCAAAGTAGGATTTATGTTTTGGTAAGATATATTTTGGAGCAGTTTGCATCAGAAGTAATGCCCTCTGGCTCAGGAATGCTATGTGTATGATTGGCTGATAAGATACTTTAGTTTTCTGGTGAAAACTATTTGGATTCAAAAACCTTTTTGCACACACTTCAAAAACGACAGACAATGATGGCAAAGAAGATAACAAAATTGGGAAAACATCTGTGAAGTATTTAATGTTTAAAGGCTAAAGTCTGGAGTGACATCTATGAAAAACACGGAGTAACAGTAAGATATATTATTGAGCAGTTTGCATCAGAAGTAATTTCCTCGAGCTGAGGAATCAGTTTGGACGTGAATGCTTTCAAGCGTGGCTGTTTATGATGATCCTGATACATTTTTAACTTCTGACAGTCAGTTTGGCATCTTCATAGTGTATTCTGGGTAGTTCAACCCTTAGGTCATTTCTACATTAATTTTAAAATGAAACTGCACCTTGTGGTTGTGTTCCAGAAATTTGCTTTCTTCAAAGTAAACATAAATCCTACTTTGGCCACAAGGTGGTAGTAGAGCATCACTCTCTGAGCATTAGTTAAACTCCAGGTTGCTTTGTGTTATTGTCCCTTCATGTGAGGTTGATAGTAACAGTTGTAGTAACTGATGTTGACAGTAACAGGTGCCCATGAGGGCTGTTTGGGCTGACAGATGTGTTCAGTGAGAGAAATGGACACTTTTGTGAAACTTTATTGAAGTGTGTGAGTGTTGCATTTTGGTATGGGGACAACTGATGTCTTAGTAACAGTATGGTTACCTGGTGACTGCTGTTGGTTGCCCTAGCTGTCTTTCTCCTGCCTACAGCTGTGGTCGGAGTACATCGGACGGTGGGTAGAGCCAGGGCTGTACTCATTAAAATTAAAAACAGAGAGCGCAGCTTTAGGCTTGAGTCTGTTGGTCCAGCAAAAAATCAGTTTTCCTGACTAAAATGTCTTCATTTCAACATAATCTTCCTCCATAAAATGTTTACTGCAAGCACTGAAGTCTGCGCCCATGGGGGGATTTGCCCTTTTTATTGCCGCTAGCAAGCGCCGCAGTACAGCCTTCCGCTCCAATGATAGTTTCTGAAAATTGTCTTGCCCTTAGCTTTTTCTTTTTTATACAAACTATGGCTTTTACCCTGTAAAAGTCATAAATACAACCAGGATCAATACAGTAGTGACCTCCCTTTTGTCATTGTGGCTCCATCTTTCACTTTCTGTCCCCATAGAGCCAGGAACCTCCAAGTGCTACAACCAACCTCTCAGAACAGACCACCAGAGAAGGTTCGAGTTAAATGTCCACAGGCCTGCAAGACGGCAGTCTGGCAACAGTTTGACGAGGACGCCAACTCGGTGCAAGAGGAAACAGCAAAGGGAGATGTGGACCGAAGGCTGAAAATGATGACGACAATCATAGTCAGTCTAGCTGTGGAAAGATTTTGGACAGTGGAGGAGAGGACTGAAAAAACACCCTTCACCATGAACCAGAAAGCAGCAAAAACCCACCGGATCCGGCAGGAGCTGAAGTCCCTCAAGCGAGGCAAGCAAGGAGCAACGCCCCCACTTGGCGGATCCTGAGGAAGAGGCTGCTGACTCTCCGCAGAGCTGAGTGGCACCAAAGGCAGTGGAAGGAAAGAACCAGGAAGCGAGCATCCTTCATAGTCAACCCCTTTGGCTTCACCAAGCAACTCCTGGGGCAGAAGCGCAGAGGGAGATTGGCCTGCTTCAAGGAAGAGATCGATCTGCACATCCACACCACCTACAGTGACCCTGACAGGCAGCAGGAACTGGGCCATTGCAACACCCTGATACAACCACCTACACCAGGGGGTCTCAAACTCAAATTACCTAGGGGCTGCTGGAGGCAGAGTCTGGGTGAGGCTGGGCCGCATCAGATATTTTATATACATTGATGTGT
>JAPZDV010021065.1:0-20061 GCA_029814665.1 Acanthurus lineatus | reverse complement strand
GACATTGATTGGCTGCGTAAGTAAATACATGTGAACCGTATCATATCATTGGCTGGATAGTGTTAGTCATTGTATAATCCGTAGTTACCTCTTGTTGTCACCTGTCAGTCACTGACTTGCATTGCAAAATGGTACAGAATACATTGTTATGTGTTTATTTTATTTACAGTTCAGGTTGGATTGTATTTTATGCGCTGAATAGAATTGCTGTGCGATTGCGCAGGCGCGCAGCTTACAGGGAACATTGCTGGCCACATAACTTTCACTACCCTACTGATATAGACGTTCATACTTTGCCTGTGTCAACCAGTCTTTGCAATCAACAAGCAGGAAAGAATAAAGAAAGATCATTGATGTGTCAGTGGTTTTGGGGTATACTTTTACAAACAATGACAGTAGTATTTTAAATAAAATATTGATATCATGATAGCAATACACAATAGATATTAATCTGCAAATAGTTCAGTTTTAAGAATTATTTATTAACTAACACACTTACTACTTTCTTTATGAGTCTTATCCGACTAGATTTAAATAGTCATACTCATAATAATTCATTATTTACTCATTACTTAAACATGTTGTTATCCTACTGAAATAATTGCTTGTTTTCATCATAAAGCCTTTTGGCAAGAAAATGGACTGGCTGATACAATAAATGCTTGACTGTGTATCTTTATCCATCAGAACAAAGCTTGTCCTGCCTCACCTCCCAGTCTGCTGTGAAATATAAAGAAGCCTGCTCTTCAAATAGAAAGTATGTCTTTGAAGCTAGCAGATTTGCAGTTGAAAGCTGTCCATCTGCCAGTTTGTGTCTGTTTGACAAACCCAGAGCTTCATAATTAAATCAGACCCCCGGCACTTCAGCCTGCAGCAAATTATTACCATGGAGACTTTGTCTGACCTTATCATCCACAGGCTGACACTCATGACCCAAAGCAGTGAAACCCCTCTGTCACATGTCAGACCTTTAATTACAGTAAGCTTTAATGTCACCTTTGTTTCTTTGCTGTGCCATTTTAATTTTTTTTTTCTGAAGTGCTTTGCACCTGTATAAATATTTATAGAGCAAAAGTCACTTATTTTGTTCTACTTAAGATTTGGTTACCATAACAACGCTTACCATCCTCTCAGAGACTGACCTATTTTGATGTGTGGCAAAGAAACTGGACCACATTTTGCACATTGTACCCACTGGAATCAACTGTTGAATTATATTTCACAGTGTAACTAAACATGCTGTCAATCACTTGTGGTTGTTGTTTGAAAAGGATCATACATATGTGAAAGTAACAGTCCTGACTATCGGCCACTTATACATTTCCAGTCTTTTGGAGTGAAGAAGCACATTTTTCAATTGATTCAACTTTGGTGGACTTTGATGAGATTAGCCTTGGCAGGCAGCGCATTTGTGCGTGTTTGTTCGTAACCTAAGACTTAACAAAGACATTCCCTTTGCCAAGTCTTTCCTTTGGGATTTTATTATCTTCCCTTGTGCAGTAATTTCCAACTAAGCCCCCTTCTTGTTTTACACATTAAGTCTGGTGGTCTTGGAGCAAACAAATCTCTCAAAACCAGATGAATAGGGCAGGTGTTAGATGAGACTGAGTCCTGAATTGTAGATAAGTGCTCAAAGACTGATGTTGTCCATTTACCAGACAGTACTAACTTACTTATTTACCTGAAACAAAAATAGCAAAAAGTATTACCTTAAAACTGTCTACACAATCATTCATAGAGCTGTAGTGCTTTTCACGTAATGAAACCTACCTAATTCCACTGTTGGCCAAAAACTTATCAATCACACCCCTACATATGGAAATGCTATTTCTTTTGAAGGGAATTCTGTTTCTTTATTACTGCTACTCATGGTTCTTCACTATTAAAATTATACGTAAAAACAGATGTTTTACGTATAAATGTCCTGCTTCATTTACATGTAACAGTTACATCAGCCTTGATATAACACATAAATAACAACAGAAGTAAGGGCAGTGAATAACCTCACTTAGGAAAATCAAACCCTGTTTACCAGACTCTACTATTGTTTACGTCAAGGTTAATGGGGGAGTGTGGAGATGGCCTTGTTTCAACTGCTTGTCTCCAGCTTTGCCTTATCGGGGTAGTATGAAGTATTGAGAACAGGGCTCCCTTATGCAAGGTTTTCTTATCACAGCTAGGGCTCAGTAGAGTTGGCCGCCTGGGCTGAGCCCCACCCTCAGGGGCTGACACCCCCTGCACTAGCCCACCAGACCCCTTTAGAAATTTCCAGAGGACCTAAAATTCTCTTTCATCTTCACAAAGTCCGCCAGCCATCACACATTCCTCATTACTATGTTTACTGATGTAGTGAAGTTGCACTGGCCACATGAGTCAATGCATTTGTTTTCAGAGCTCTTTTTTAGTATTATTTTGAAAACCCACAACTTCTTTTGGAATGAGAAACAGCTGAAAATATATAAAACTGTTCAGTGTTAATAAACCAGATATGGCTACTAAGCAGGCTAGAATGAATATTACTTAAACAATGGTTTGATCTGGTTGCTGGACGAGCATCACTTATTTTTCTTTGTCTTTGTCAGCATTGTCTTCATCTTACCATGTATTTGATAGGCTTAACATTAGTTCCACTTCATATTTGCACTCCCAGAGCAATCACTTTTAAACATTCAGTTGTCAATGATACAAAGGAGTAGCTATAATGCTTTTGTAATGCGGCAAAACCTTGCAGTGAATAGGGACAGGTCAGAAAGGATGTGACTTTGACATAGGAAACTGTTGTTTGCCTCTTGTCTCTTACCAGCACTCAAAATTAGATTCTTTTAACCAAAGCCTCTCTCTCTAGCCTTTGTGTGTGTGTGCATTTGGAAATGAAATGAGAAATTGCATGTTTGTCTGTTTAAGCCTGAGGATTTCAGTTACCAGTTTCCCACCTGTAAATAACCACAGTCCTAATTTAGGAAACCAGGGTGATGTTGAATTATGGGTTGGCCTGCAAAAACATGTCATCACTGTAGTTCTCGATAAGGGAGTCTACAAAGCTTTATTGCTGAGTTTTGACAGTCTTTGTGTGTTTTCTTTGTTGTTTATTTGACAATGGTGTTGATTGTACTTGCTATTTTGATTCTGTCTTTTTAATATCTGCATCGGTAAAATCACAATCATAAACTTTCCCTTGATATATCACATGAAAAGCACTTAAAATAACTGCCTGTGGACATTAAAAGAATCTTTAAAGAAAGGATAACTGAACTGTGAAATTGAATTGTAAATTGTAAAATCCATTGTCAGTTGTACTGTTCATGCAAAAGTGCAGTGAGTACAGTAAGTCAAGTTCAACCAATGTTGGAAATGTTTGCTTTCTAAACGATTTGACTTAAGGGGGGAATTAGCTGAGAGCTGTCTGACACAATACATTCATTGAGTGTTGTCCCTGTCCAGTCAAATAAACAAATGAATTAATGATTAAATAAATGAACACATGAATAAATAAATAAATAAATCCATTTACATTTGCGCCGGATGTAAGATAGCAATATGCCTGCGCCACTGGCACACGGCAGAACCAGTCTTTGAAGGGGATGTGTGTGAGAGCGGATTCTCCGTTTGGTTCATGCAGTTTTGACCAGAGAAACACCCACGAAACACCTATGAATTGATGAGATGATTTTACACAGCTGATTGGACAACCGGCTCTGCACCTGTGGTGCATTGGGCGGGGCAGAGCAGGATTCCTCTGCTGCTCCTGGAACAAGGTGGCAAAGGTTGACCTGAAAACTCCCCTGAATAAATTTGAAACTTTCCCCACCCAATGCACCACTGGTGCACAGCGGAAAGCGGACGATAGGGCCCCATAGAGTTTAATACCATAGTGACTAAAAGAAATTATGCTCAAAACTGTGAAATTTGACTCAGGTTGTAAAACTGACTTTTCTGATACTCACATAACAGGTCTTCCTTCATACTGTGTCCCAACAGGGAACCTGTCTTTGCAGAAGTCAGCAAGGTCTCTGTCAAGCTTTAGGCCTGGTTTAAGTCTCGCCAGCAGTGTGTTTAGACTACCAAACCATTCATATACACACACAGACAAACACTAAGTCACACACACACACACACGCACGCACGCACATGCACACGCGTACACACCCACACACATTCCCACAGGGAGACAAGTGTGGCTTGGCCAACCGTACAGCAACATAATCACACATTACCATTCAGCTGTGAAAAACAATACGCATTGGAGGTGGCCTCTGCAGCTCTGCTTACTGTTTCTTCAAGCTGTAAGTAGCTGCAGTCTGACTGTTCATCTTTTCTCACAGCTAGTGGTGTGTGTGGTCTGTTGCTGTTTTCTCTACTTTGTGATGCTGAATGTAAATGTTCGCAGGAACTGAGTTTAATTGTAATGGAGCTGAAGGGGTCAGTGTGGATAAACTTCAGTATGGGGGACTGTGGGAAAATGTTTGATAACACTTATCTCCATCTAAGTCTAGTGATGGAGCATGAAGCCAAGACCTCCTTTTTATCTGTGACACTTTAAAGCAAACCAAACCTCCATATCTGACCTCATGGCTCCACAATTTATGTCCAAGCTAAGCCTAGAGGGAAGGGAATTTATGGATAGTAATGCAAGTCAAATCCTTTAGGTCAGAGTTTGCTGCTTTCAGGGATAGCCTTCTCTTTATGTATGATTTATATATGTTAAATATATTTGGGAAAAGATGGTAAATTTAGCTGAAAGGACTGTTTAAAAGTCTTTCTGGGAATGATGGGGGCTGAAGCTTATTGTGGTGTTTTATCAGTGTCTTTGAATTCCTACTGACACACTGTAACACAAACTGTGTGAAATTTCTTGAATTTAATAAAAGTACATGAAGAATTGATATTGCTGTATCCCATTTCTATCTTAAAAATTCCTTCACAATTTTGTAATTTAATGTAACACTACTACACCCATGTGTACCCTGAAAGAGTGTCTGAATGCTGTAATTACATCTTTTGTCCGTACTAAGAACTAATCCTTTCTCAAATCATTATCACTGTAAATTATGAGGAACAAAATCCTTAAGTCCTTATTCAGCTTAAGCCAGCATTTCCCTTATGGATCCAAGAGAAGTCACTCACTGTTTTTTGTTGGGTCACCAGTTGGTAGAACAGAATGCATTTCAGGGATATGGCAAGAGAATTCATTTTCCTAATTAAAATAGAAACTGGTTTGTTCAGCTTAGATGCTATCTACGCCAATTTTAATTGTGCAAATTTAATGAGGTGAATAGACATTTGACATTACACTTTGCAAATCTAAATATTGCTTCATTTTATTATCATTGTTTTACTTGATCATTCTCTCCACCCTGAATGACCCATTGTGCCCTATTTTATGCTTTCCGCCGTGCGCCAGTGGCGCATTGGGCAGGGAAAGTTTCAAATTAATTCAGGGGAGTTTCCAGGTCAACCTTTGCCACCTCGTTCCAGGAGCAGCAGAGGAATCCTGCTCGCACGCACAGACGCACTCATGCATGCAGGCACACATGCACTCATGCATGCAGGCACACATGCACACACCTAAAAATGTATTTTTTTTTAAATATTTTTTGGGCTTTTCGGCCTTTACTTGATAGGACAGAGGTGAAACAGGGAGATAGATAGAGGGGGGGTAGTAACATGCAGCAAACCGTCGGAAGCCGGATTCGATCTCGCGACCACTGCGCGGAGGACTAAGCCTCCCGTATATGGGCCACGCACGCTACCAAGTGAGTTAAACAGTGGCCAAATAATATTATCTATAACATGAACCCTGAACCAAGAGGTCTGTTTCCCCACTGCTGAATCACCTTTTTCGCTTAAATTCAATATCAACAAGCAGCTCAATGAAAAACAGTCCATTAACCATTAATTACCACATGTATTCTATTCACAAAATGAATTTAAGTTTTAGGTGTGTGCATGCATGCATGAGTGTGTGCGTGCGTATGTATGCATTTGCATGTGCAGGCGAAAATATATTGTGGAAATAGATATGACAAAACATGGAAATGTTTGCTTTCTAAACAATTTGACTTAAGGGGGGAATTAGCTGAGAGCTGTCTGACACGATGCATTCACTGAGCATTGTGTCTGTCCAGCCGAACAAATGAATGAAGGAAGGAATGAATGAATAAATAAATAAATAAATAAATCCGTTAACGTTTGCACGGGGTGTAAGATAGCAATACGCCTGCACCACTGGCGCACGGCGGAACCAGTCTTTGAAGTGGACGAGAGCGGAACAAGGTGGCAAAGGCAAACCTGGAAACTCCCCTGAATTAATTTGAAACTTTCCCTGCCCAATACGCCACTGGCGCACGGCGGAAAGCGATAGGGCCCCTGGCGCATTTGACCTCAATGCGCCTGGTGTAAGTTAGCAAACGCGCCAGGACACACCTCCATTCCGCCATCATTCTCAGACCTCCCGCCCCTCGGCTCACAGACCCGGCACAAGTGGATTTGCTATCGTACACTTGTGGCAAAAATGTTGTTTGCGCCAAGTGTAAGATAGCAATGACACCTGCGCCACTGGCGCACCGCGTTTGTGCCGGGTGCGCGATAGGGCCCTTAGTCTTACTAGGGATTAAAGACCTAAGATCTTAAGACACTAGCTGGTTTTGGTTCAGTTGGTACTTGCTCCAATTTAGTAGGACTGGTAGGTCCTCTTTCACCCTAATGTTTGCTTTGACAGAGTGCACTCCTCTGAATGGAACCACCACCATTTGCGCTGTTACCTTGACTGCTGCAGCTCGGTTTGGTCATGAGCACCACGATCATGATGAACGTGGTGCTTTTAGCATTAGCTTTAGAGCCTGGATTTCCCCAGATAGAGTCCAGAAGTCTGGTAGTGTCCATTATCACTCAGGCCCTCTTTATTTTCCATTTTACAAGCTCCAGTATTCCTTCTAATACTGCAGCTACCACTCCAGCCAGAGACTTTTTCTGTCTGTCTAAAATGTTATTCCCCATTCTGCTTGAGTATAAGACCCTGGCAGGCCGTGTTATCCTGCCCTTTTGAGCAAACCATCAGTGTAGAGAACCCATTCATACAGTCTCTCTTTCAATGGATCTGTCTCCTGAGGTGTCTTGCTTGGAGGTTGTGCCAGTTAAGGATTTCAGTCTTGTGATTGTAGCTCCAGTGCTCTCTGTTATCCCCTTTGTGAATGTGAATGTGAACCTGGTTCTGGGTGATAACTTTTGATGTATATATATCTAGTGCAAGGTTTTTCACTCTATTCCAATAATTAGCTAAGACACCCAGTTCATTTTCTGCTTTTTCTCCTCCGATGAAAAAGTGTAACTCCTGAAGGTCACCATTCACAGTTTCCAGCTACTTCAGACCTCTTTACAGTTTGAATTGTATTATAAATAATAGGTTAAGGCTCTTCTCTGATAATTCTGAGGTTACTCAGCTTTTCATTATTACAGCCATCTCTTGGTTCAGTGGGTTTTGTTGTACTGGAGGATGGACTCCCCCATTGATGGTGTGCATACACATTAATTTGTCTCCACCATTCCTTCCAGGGAGAAATCACTTTCTTGGAGCCTCTGCCTAATCACTGCTTGGATGTCCACTGAGGCATGCTGGACCTTAGTGCATCATGCTATGTCAAGGATTTTTGTGGATAATCAACGCTTCTGTCCACTAGGTAGGGGTTCAATGTGTATTTCATCACCCACCCATTAAGCATTAAGGATGACTCACACCTTTGCCAAATGCCAAAAGGCATTCATCTGTTCTGGAGTTAACTATTTGCATTCTTCAGGGGGTAGGTACTCACCTTTTTTTAGTTGGTGCTGGAATATGTTTTGGCGATGACAGTCTGGCTTGGCTGGTAAGAGTTCTTGCATGGCTTGTGTTGAGTCTCTTGCCTTGCTTGCAGTATGGGGTGCATAGGGTGGTTCTCTTGCAGTCTTCTCAGTTGCTTTGCCCCATGGCTCAGCTTCTTTTCTTTTTTATCTTCTTGGTGCCAATTCTCCAAATCCCAGCTAGTGACTGCAGTGTCCAACTTTGTTATTGTGTTTCCACTGATTGGCATTCTCAGAGAGACTAGTTCTCCTCTTTTCCTCCTCTTTGCCACTTTTCTTGAGGCTTTTACAAACTGGTCTGCAGGCACCTTTGCTGGGTTGCTTTCTGGGTTGGGGGTCTTTCTCCTCATTGGCCAAGATGTCACTGCTTACCTGTCTTTCTTTCTCAGGATGACCATGTGTGGCTGCTAGGTATGCAGTTCTGAAGTTCTGGGTCAACCTGCTGCAAGCTACCAATGTAGAGCTGGGCATTATCAGAACTCTCACAGTGGAAGTGACTCCCAGCTCCATTTCTTCCTTTGGTCAAAGTCCATTCTTACAGGATGTCAATTCCAATTTGACTGACCTCTGATGTGTAGGCGTGTCTTCCAACTTTGGTTTTTATTGTTCCCCCGGTCAGATCTCTTGCCATCCTTTCTGAGGTGTTTTCCTTCACCTTGAGATTTCTTAAACCTTGTGTGAAGGATTGCACATCATAACCATTTGTCCCCCTTGTCATAGCCATTTTCTTTTGTATATTGGGTGACTTCATGAAGCCTGTTACCTTTCTCTTGTACCCTTCTCCTGTGCACCCACTAAACATCTCTAAACAGCTCCACTAAACAAACCTCAAGATTGTGCAACTCCAGTCTGCGGTTAGCAGTCCATCATAACTAACTCCTTGTTTATTCCCCACATAGTGGTGCATCTTGACTCCCAGTTGGAGGCTAACTCCTTGCACCTCCTGAGGGACTTGGAGTAATTTAGGCGCATTCCGCTGTATGAAAGGGCCTTCTTGTCTTTGCTTTGCTGTCGTGTGTTGGAACCCACTGTCTGTGTTTCTAATGTTGGGTTGAGTAAGGGGTTGCTGGGGTAAGCTATGGAGTAAGCTTTATTGGTTAACCTGAACTCTCTGTCTCCTCAATAAAGTCTTGCATGGATGTTTCTTCCTTGTCCCACAGCAGAGTTGTTGTCGTTGGGTTTAGCATTTCCTAAGGTTGTTCAGTGTAGCTTGAATAGAAGGTCAGTCAACCTCACCTGTTCAGCCCCTCACTTCCCATGTTTGAGTCTGTTTCAGAGTTTGAAATTTCAACAGCTGCTTATGCTGTTCTGTGGTCCTCTCTCTCTGTCTTTGGTGGCTCTCCTGGTGGGTTTTCACTCAGTATGCCGCTGCTTAGGAATTGGTTTCACCAAAATAACCCTCATCTGGGTGAGTGCCATTTTCACTTTCCCAATAGGGTCACATTTGGTAGAGGGGCTCATTAGATTGGTTATATGTCCTTACTTCAAATTTTCAAGAGCCAAGCCCCAACAGGTCAACTAGACCCTAATACCCTAATATAGCCTTGACCTCAGGGGGCAATTCCATTACCACTACTATTTTTCCATCCGACAGTTACAGGGATGGTTACAGAGTTAACATTAGAAGACTGAGCACACAAAGTGTCAAAAGGTGGCAGTTGTTTAAACCAGACCTTGCACACTCTTTAGGTCAGGTCTTTAATCAGGTGGGAACAGTGAAATGCTAAAATGTCTAGTATAACATACACAAGCTGATTGTCACAAGTTTGTAATAAAAGACAGGGGAAGTTTCCAGGCCCTGAAGATTTACTCATATTCATCTCAGCAGAATTCTCCTTGCATGCACTGTGGATATTGAGAGTGGATACTCCTCTTTGGGGGATTCAGAGTCAAAGTCAAAAGAGGAAGTAAACTTAACTCATGATCATAAGCAAGCATAAAATGACTTTGCTCATCTGTCAAGGAGCCACACAGATATGATCCAGCACTCGCTTTTGTAGACTGTGATATTCTACAGTGCTTGCCATGCATCTTTTGAGTCAACAGGGTTAAGATCTCTTTTCTGTCTCTGCTGATGTCTCTGCTTTGTCTCCTTGTTTCCAGCTTTTGGTCTTCTTTGGCAGTGTTATGTGCTTCACAGTCACCTAAGCAAATGGCAATTTCTTTGGCTTTGTAAAACCCTCTCTTCTCCATTTATCCAGGCTTCCTGGTTGGGAAATGACTTTGTTGTCTTTGTTAATGCAGAGATGTGGCACCTTCTTCAAGATCTTGCAGACACTAGAGGACACTTAATTCAGGAATTGTCTCTGTGATCACTACATCAACACAGTTGTTGATGAATGATGTCACTATTTATATATGCATTCCTCAAAACTGATGTGATTCCTATCGGTGGAAGCATCTGTGAATGCCAGAGCGCACACTTAAACCATTCTTGAAGAGCAGCTGTATGCTTCATCGGTCCACAGCTTTGACAGTTTTTACTCATGGTTTGACCCTTTTTATAAGTTGGGAATTAAAAAGTCACCAACTGCAGTAAAATATAATACAATAGATCAAAATGGGAATGAGATAGCTTTTGTGGCTGCTAGTTTGGATTGGAGTTCAGTACTTAAAGACCTATATGCTGAGAGAGCTAGGAATTGATACTATCCTTTTAATAATTGGACAACCCTCTCTGCCTTCTTAACCATAGTTGAAAGAGAAGATGTATTCATGTGACACTTAGATTGGTGACACTTAAATTGACCAATCTTTTTATTACAGCAGAAGCAGCACCTTTTTTCAACTATGTTTCTAAATGCAGAAAAAAATAATATGGATAGTTGGCATGTGGTTGGGTGGGTGTGTAGGGAGATAGGTTGGAAGGTAGTTTTTTGAGTTATTCTATTTAATATATGTTCTAAATGAGTAGTATGAAGTAATGCAATCTTCTTTTTTGTGCAAACCCGATATTGTACAAGGATTACATTATTTCTTTTACACCTTGATTGATTGCATTTCCTATTTCATTAGCATTTGATTAAGTTGCATGTTCTTATTGTTTATTCTGGACTAAGCAAATAATTCATTGATCAAAAATAAAAATAAAAATTATATATTGAAAATATTCCTAAGCTGCAGCTCCAATGAAATAAAAATCTACATAAAAAAACCCTCATGTATTAATAGTTGCTTTGGAACCAGCATATGACAATACACATGACATATTCATAGTCTTAAATGGATATGGTTTGGTACTTTGATAGAAGCTATTGGTAGTATGTACTTAATCAATTTACCCAATAAAATCTAATATAACGTTTTAATGTGCATAGTGGATAAAAAATGTTCATTAAAAATATTCTTACTTCCAGCCCACATGTATACAGAGTGTTGTCCAGCAGAGTGACTTTGATCTGCATGGTCCTAGTTTGGCTTGGAGCTCTGGGAGCTCTAGCTTTCTCCTGTTTTATTTTCTCTTCTCTCTCTCCCATATTGCCTTCTTCAGTGCCAGGCTCCTCCTTGTCCTCTTCCACAAGGGCAGCATCCTCCCTTTTCTCCCTGTTGGTTTCTTTGTCCTCTCCAGCTTCCTCAACTTCTTTCTTCTCCACCCGAACAGCCTAGCAGAGACAATTACAATGCACTCTCTTAAGTGTTCCTTGTGACAGGTTTAGTCTTCACATAGACAGATAACTCTGGGCAATTGAATCAAAACTGGACTTAGACTTAACTATGACCCGGACAAATGAGAACATTCACAGACACACACAGACTTACATGAAGAGATACCAATCTGTTTCCACTTTAGTTAAACTATCCTGGTAGAATGGGTAAACACATACATATGTCTACTTTGATGGTCATTTTAGCAACAAGTGTTATGTAAATGTAAAGATCAGAAACCACAGACATGATGTTGTAAACGGGCTGCATAGCAGGCATGTGCAAAGTTAGACCCCCTGTGCTCTGGCACCAGTTTTTTTGCCCTCTGACTACTAAGGTGCCCTTCTTGTGAGCCTTTTTTAAAAAAAAAAAAAAAAAATTTGTATTGTAGTGTTTAATCTTGGTCTACAGAGGTATCAGTTGTCAATTAAATGTGCCTGAATGTCCTACAACTGCATCTTGAGGTCTGATAAATTCTGTGTGACTGGAACACAAGCCCTGCCCCTCCCATCCCTGCTTCACTTAACACAGCTTCTTCAGGGAGCAGCTGTAGCATACAGTCTCCTGCCCTTCAAACAGTGACAGTCAGCCAGGTAACTATCAGTTTGCCTGAATCCTCATCATTGTTTTTGAAATAAATGTAATAAAGCTCCAGACCGGCCATGTCTTCACTGCCCATTAACTTTCATCCTCCTTTAACATGCAGTATGAAGATAGCCAAATAAATCCCTTCATTTGGTCTTTAAGATTTTATGCTTGCTATTTTTTTCATTCTTTGATTTACATTTTTCTCACATTTTGTAACGGTTTTGTAACCACCATTTTATAAACAACAAGTGCCTTTTTGTCTTTTTATTGTACTCTCTGCTGCCCTGACTGTGCACAGACATTTGATTGGTAGACTGGTGGGAGGTATCGAAAAAAGGGTAACCCTTCTCATAGTTATTATATAAGAATTTATTTAAAGAGATAAAGATTTACTAATGATTTACTAATTTAATTAATTTTTATAATTCAGTGCCCACACACCACTGCTAATATATAATGTCCACCTTCACTCAGAATTTTTTTTTCTTTGTGATGTCCTAAAATGTTAGACTTTGACTGCATTAAAATGTATGTGTTTTTTGTCAAAATCAGAATCAGAATCAGAATCAGAATCAGCTTTATTGGCCATGTATGTTCACAACATACAAGGAATTTGGTTTCGGCAGGTGGTGTCACTCATGGAATGGACAGCAGCAATATGCAGAAATCTAAGCATAAATAATAGAGAAAAAAAAAAAAAAAAAAGAAATATTTACACCTATAGATAGAAATATATACACCTTTGGGAAAGAGTGGTTGTTTTAAAGTGCTTTATAAATAAAGTTGAGTGGATTGGAATATAATTTAGGACTTAATTTTGTATTTCAGGAATCATTATGAGGTAACTACAAATGAAAATGTATTATCTAAACTGTTGCCTCTGAATCATACTGGTATTTCAACAGAAACTGCACCCTTACACTGTTACACTGTACAGCTGTTGATAAAACTCAATTTGATTTTCTATAAAAGAGAATATAATGATAAAATAATTCAACTTAAGTGTTAAACAGCACCTCTAAATGACAGACTCATACCTTTGTCTGAAAATGTGAAACGTAGTAGAAAAGTAGTAGTATTGTAAATTAACTCTTTTACCTTGTTCAGTTCATGGTGCTGTGAGTTACATCTTGCTGGGGGCTACAGTCATCAGTTGACACCTCACACCTTGCCCTTTTGACTAGGGTGGAGCTTGCCCTTGGGGCCTCTAAGATTACCACAGATTCAGGAAAAGCCAAAGAAGTGCAAGTGTCACACAAAACACTCCTGTTAGGAGTTCAGGCCTGAGTAGGTGAGCGCAATTAGAAGGTTTCACAGTTTGATTTTTGTTTTAAATGAGCAGCAAAGCTAGCTACAAAAAGTATATAATGTGGGAGAACTAGCAGGAGTTCTTTTTAAGTGGCTCATTCCAATCAATCATCTCTGCAGATGTTTTTGGTTACATATGCAATAATAATTACAGTTTACTTTATGAGACACTACTGACTATGGCTCAGAACTCACATATGTAAAAATCACATCAACTAAATAGGAAGTAGTCCTAATCAATATCATGAATATGTAAACACCGGGTTAATACATATAATATTATATTTTAAAAAATATTCTTTGTCTCATAAAAAAAATTAGGGTGATGGAATATAGAAAGGCTATGGAAGGTGCACGCTCAGTGCCAATTAAAAAGTGGAGTAGCCTATCATATGCAAAAGGCTGCCCATAAAACCTGCCTTACAGCCACCACATATAAAAGAATATATTAGCAAAAGTCTTTCAGACGCTAGTTGTGTAATAATATGACTCACCTTTGCTGTCCTATTGGGCTTCATGTTAGCCTGTCCAGCAGCGTGTTTTGTGCTGACTGGATCCATCTGGATCCTGACCTCCTGGTCAGTTTTGGCTAAAACAGAACATAATTTTGTTTCACAGATTTAGTAAATCCACAGTTGTTTTGTTTTTTTTTTAAAAAAGTGCTAATAGATGTTAAAGGTGCAATCTTTTTAGTCAGGGGCCACTCTAACACCTCTGAATATAGCTATAAGCTAGGGTCACCACATTTTGCCACATAACACTCTTGTTGTTACAGCAAGGTCTAATTACTGCATTATTCATCACTTTATCAGCCTATTTACTGACGTCGTAGGACAGCTAAACAGCAGAGATAATTGGTGCACGGACGGATTTAGACTCTGTAGTGATGTTAACATTACACAACACCCAAAATTAATGTTAGCTACCAAGTTAGCTGAAGTTTAGCTGGGTAAGCTAACCCTGCTTGAGCCATGTCTTACAATATGCATTACAGAGAAAGCTGGCTTCGCAGTAACGTCAATGTCAGTGCAGCAATAACATCAAGGTTAACATACTGTCTGAACACTTACCTCAAAATGCAGGGGAGATGCTGACAGCAGATGCTGCTGTATCGATTGCCTTGCCGATGCTGGTACAGCAACATTAGGTACTGCATTGATTTTGTTAGCATGAGCACCCTGGTGAATCCCAGGTTAACCTCCATGAGACTGGAGAAGCAATCACGGAAAAATGCAAACTCAACCTCTAGGTTTGAGGTCAGTCTGGTATGCCCAATGCATGTGGCCACTGGCGCCCAATTTCTGAGTCCTCCAGAGAGCTATGCTGCTCAGAGGTGTTTCTGCACCCAGGAAAGCAACAGTGCCAACCCTCTATAGAAATTAACATTTACTAAGATAACACTAATGCTAACTAATGCTTAAGCAAACACAAAACTGAACTTATTATTCAAATTGCTTACCAATCTACCAAATACAGTAACACAAAACTAACTATAAAATCTACATTTAACTAACATATGCTTACTGCCATGTCTAAAACACTATACTTAAGCTACACTATCTGCTCAATCCAATCAGTAATACTCCTCACTTGCCACAGTTTGCAGTGTCATGAGACATAGCTTTTATTAGAGGGGCAAGGCGGGGCCTTGGTTTGTGAGGAAAGCTGCTACTACATTTGTCACCTGCCTCCAAATCATTGTGCAGCAAAATTCAGTGGCAATATCTGCATTTTAACCTGTAAAGGGCGGCCACTTTGCACATTTATAGCACAGTATGTGGAATTCAAATAGTTTGAACTAAACTGTCAAGATTTGGACCTAAATAAATCAAGAAACTATTTAAAAGCTCTTCAAATTGCTTTTCAGCTGTGCAATAGGTTCTGGGGATTAGTTACACATTAAGGCAATAATAAAATAGTAAAAAGACTGCATTTATATTTAAGAATTTTTTGAAGTAATAAAGGTGCAACAGTTTGGGCTAAATGGAAAATGTGATACATCTTTCATAAATGCTTGCCCTTACCTCACCATTTGGTACTCACAGATCACTGCCATGCCATGTTACTGTCATCCAGCAATTATGCTAGATATATATTATCTTGTGCAGTTTGTTTTTGTCACAAAGAAAAATACCACATAATGAAACCAAAGATTAAGAAACCTCCCACAAAAGAGTGATAAAAAAGGATCAATATATTTCTCTCCACTTTAAAACATTTTAGTTTACACATTAAGTGGAGAGCTCTCATGTACAATTCGTCTGATCCATGAAAATGTATAAAAACATATTACATGTGTTTTTTCCGAGAGCTCAGAGGAATGGGAAGAGTTGGGATTTTATTGTGCAGTGTCTGGAAATCTTCTTCCTGTTGCAGTAGGTTGATGGGACTGCCAGAACTATAATCTCGGGCTGCAGTTCGCTAGACCGCATACATACAACCATTTCATCATGGAGGCATCCTGTGGAAGTGATTAGTTCATCTAAAATGTACTTGGTGTTGTCCCCTACTAGTATGAAGGGAGGCCATTACTTTTGAGAACCTCCTATGCTATTGCATTTTAGTGTGAGAAAATGATGTTTTTGGCCTCTGATAGCCCATTTTAGAGACAACAGATCAAACCATTTAGAATAATATACACAAATGCAGAGAGATCTAAGAAAAGATCATTTTGGCCTGGATAATATATTATTCATACTTTAAATCGCATTAGACAATTAAAATTATATCAGTAACAGCTTAAGTGATACAGGCACTTACTTGGTATCAGCTTGAATTTAAATTATTTGTTTTTCTCTCAACCCTTACAGATGAATTAACCAGATAGCAAAAAAGATGGAACAGTCACTTCAAATGATCAATGAACAAGTTATTCATTAAGGCTACATGTCTGACCTCTGGAACAAAGTAATTGTGTAAATTCTTGTTGTTCAAAGTGAATACCATCATATACCATCATATGTGAATACCATCACTGTGTTTTGGAGATTATTTCTATTATGGCTAATCAGTGTGAAGTTTTATAGACTCGATTTAGAGACCAAAATATATCTATCTTTATCGTGATGTGCATACTAATCTTAACTTCATTATGGCATAGGCACAAACACATAATATACAACAAATAACAGAAAACAGAGACCCCAGCCTTGCCCCTTTTACCTGATTTCTCTACCAATTCGCTGACATCCTTCTGCTCAGCCAGTCTGGAGTATCCCAGTCCTCGACATTCCAGGATGGTCTTCAACTTATTGTAACTCAGGGTAACTGGATCCACAAGCTGAGTAGCGAACATTCCAGTCTCATACCACACTACCGCCTCAAAAATTCTCGCTAACATGAACAACACTATGAAATACAAAAGTAAGAAGAACAGTTTCAACCACATCTTAAGCTAGAGCGCTGCTACCACAAGATAATTTCGGCAAGAGGCTTTCTTTGACAAATTTATATAAGCTACATAAGTAAATTTACAGTACAGCTACTTTCGATTTAGTGTGGCTAAGAAGATGTTCTCTGGCGGTTTACATCTTTCATTAGTAGTTTACATCCATGAATCCTGTTAGCTAATTAACTTAGCACTGCAGGTAGGCCTTGGTATTATAACGCTATTAACCAAAAATGGGTCTTGTCAAGCTCACGAGTCAGCTTCTTGCAGTGCAGTTTGACGCTAGTTTTCTATGGCTGGTTACCCGGATCGCTGCTGTGGTCCAAAATATTCTTACTATGAAATGACAAATAGGAGTCTGGTTTAGCCCCGATCAACTGTGTAAACAGTGTAGCCAACGTCACATCCGGCTATGATTCACAAAAATAAAGTAACTACAAAGTAAAGTCTTAAAAAGTCTTACTCAAACAAGTGTGTTTCACACATATTTCTCGGTACTAACTATAACCAAAAAAGGTGCTACGAGTTAGAGATAAGATCCGTTTTCAGATGCATTACGGGAGAAGGGCCCTTTTCCGTTTTTCGTGGTGGTGTAATTTTCATCTGTAGTTTCCCCTTGCAATTTGGAGGCCACGTGACTAAAATTAAAGACGACGGTCAACCGAAATAATGAATCGTCGAAGTAATAGTAAAACGTGTGGGAACTACAATTCCGAGAAAGGGTATGGCTTAATATTGGGAAAAGTGTACCCCATATTCCCTACCCAAATAAAGCTACCAGCGATGCCCACCAGAAGATCATGACACTGATATTGTTTAAAATAATACCTTTTTTAAAATAAATTTTTTTAAAAAAGTTCTGTATCTTTCTATATGTTTTCTATATATGTTTCTTTTATGAAGGACAACAACTTTTATTTTCTTGTACAACACCATCTTGTACAAATACAAAAAGAAAAAATCCTAATACCTTGACTTCTCACCATTGCAAGTAATGGATTAGATAAATTTACTCTTCACCATATATCAGCCAATAAAAGCAATTTCCAGATAAACTCTATTATCAACAGGGCCCAAAATGTTTTTTGTTTGTTTGTTTTATTGCAAGCCTTCAGTTTGACATGATGAACTCCTTAGCTTTTATGGACTATTTGAATGTAATGAGAAACTGTTCAAGAAAAACAATGTCTTGCAGACAAACTGGGCCACATTTTCTACACCATATTAAGTAAAGCAGTGCCATGTTGCCTCGAAAACAAAAACAAAAAAAAACCTCACAAAAACAAACAAATAAAAAAATACAAAAATAGGACTGAACAAAACAATCAAAAGTAGCCCATGAAAACTAGAAGGTGACAGCAGATTGGAATTTTAGTCCTTATGTCTTAGTCCAATCCTATGGAAGCCCATTTCCGCTTGTGAAAAAATAAAGAAAGGAAATCTCAGCCTTAATAGAAAAAGAATTCTAAATTTAATCATAATAAAACAATAATGGGAAAGTGTTGGCCAATGAATCACATTGTGCTGGCTAAAAGAGAAGTACCCTTTGAAAAACTTTAACCTGTACTTCTGGAACAAGCTGTTTTGGGCTTTGTGGAGAGCAAGTCTGAGTAGGAGATCTTTGAATCTTGACATTCAGATTTTGAAAGTGTTGACTAAGAACTGTTGGAAATAAGAAATATTGCCAACATGCTTGCAACAGCACATTACATGGAGCTAATCTTGAGGGAGATTGCTTATCAAAACATGATTCAAGTGCCTGCTCTTGTGATCTATCAGTGGAGCAACACACATGCGCCTGTTCAATCAGAGTTGAAAGAGATTGCAGCTGTCTATGAAAATCCACAGCCAACTTCAGGAAAGATCATGAGATCAATTACTAATCCCACTTCCCAAAATGCTCAGGGGAAAACAAATTGTCAAGTATGAACGTGCATACCTTAGACACTAGGCACCCCTCATCTGTCCTCAAATTTTAAAATAGATCAGACTTGTTCACAGAAAAAAATATCATTGTCAGCTTCACACAAGAACATGACCTGTTGCTCATTTGTGTGGCTGTTCCTTGGAGTTGCAAGTCCATTATGACAACTACCCAGATTTTTCAACATGAAATGGACAAAGTCTTACAAGGAAATGTGGGTAATGAAAATAGTCAAAAATACAGTGGTGGAAGAAAGTTTTCGGACATCCTTAAAATTTTGCACAATTTCAAATATTATCATGAAATATTTGTAGAAAAATCTTTTTTTTGTTTCAAAAGGTGTAGCTGCATTAGACGGACACAAACAAATACAAATGATGTTTTTTTTTGTTTATTGTTATTTATTACGATAAAAACTAACAAAACTAAATTCTTGACAGTTACAATATGTCAGTTCTCAACATTGTCGGTATCAAAGTCAACAAATAACAGAGAATGTGTTCAAAACTGAACAAAAAATAAATAAACCATAATGTCATCAAATTGATATTTAGTAGTCCTGCCATTAGGGGCTCATGTCCGAGGATTGAGCTGGCCACTCTAAGACCTGGATACTGTGCTCCTGCAGCCAAGTTCTACTGGCCCTGGATGTGTGGCAAGGGACATTATCTTGTTGAAACATCCACAGACAGTGAGATGACCAACACCAGCAGCACTCCTGCATCCCCAAACTATGATACTGCCTCCACCATGCTGGACAGTACACTCTAAAATCTGATAAGTTAAGCTTACTGAAAAAAATCTAGGAAACCGATTGTCTTAAAAAAAGTAAGTAATTAAAACGATTAGTCTTGGGTCATATTTACTTACTGTTAAGTTTACTTAAAATACAGTTCTATTTACTTAACTTTGTGTATTTGCTCCAACTCAAAACTGTCAAGTGAAGGTAATTTGTTCTTTGTAAGTTATAGTAACTTAAGTAAACCAATTAAATCTGATTGGTTACTCAGTAGAATCTAGGAAACCAATTGCCTGGGATAAATTCAGTAATCAAAACAAAGAAGGAAGAAGAAGGATTAGTTGGCCCCATCTTTCTTGCAGCATACGGCAACGACCACTACTCCCTTTATATATAAATTTAGTTTTTTACATGTAAGCAGCAGATGGTCGGGGCCCGACTTGAACTAGCGTGGAGGACGAAATTTCTGCACATGGAACATCTGCCCTACCGGTTGAGCTACGCCAGGAACTTGTGTAAATTTGTGCTTTTTGTAGTGCAAAAATAAATTGCGATTAAATGCGTTTTTTTTTTTTTTTTTGGCGGTTTTTTTTTTATGTAATTAATTAAGGAAATTAAGGGGTTAAATACCCG
>JAPZDV010021064.1:0-20153 GCA_029814665.1 Acanthurus lineatus | reverse complement strand
ATTCTGTGAATGTTCTCATTCATCCATGTCATGGTTATTCTGGGCAAATAAATCGAAGGCAACTGGACTCGGGAATATGTCTGTGAAGACGTTTCGCCTCTTATCCAAGGGGCTTTATGAAGCCCCTTGGATAAGAGGCAAAATGTCTTCACAGACATGTTACCGAGTCCAGTTGCATTCAGTTTATTTGCCCAGAATTACAAGATGATGATTTTTTTATTTTCTTTAAAAAAACATTCTTTCAATCTAAATTTGAAACACTGGCACATTTGACTTGTCTTTTGTTCAGTAGGCAGTACATTCCATGTATTGTCTTCTTTTGTTGAAAAGGAGGTTTGGCTGAAAGAGGTATATCAGTATGATATTTTACATTACCAGGAATACCCGTCACTGGTATTCCTGGGGACAATCCAAAGATGGGTATCGGTTGCATCATGTCACTGAGAACTGGGGTAGCACAGCCATGGAAGCAATTGCAAATTAAATTGCAAATGCTATGCTGCTGTCAAAACTTGGCATGTCCAGTAATTTATTTACCTTAATTTCAGTTATCACAACCTTGATCTCATTTTTGTAATTTTATCATTTAATCAAGATATTGTTGTGAGAACTACAGTGAGTACAGTAGGAGAAAGCTGCAGCCCGATGAGCACCTGTAAAAGAAAACTGATATCTAATGGCCAGAGTTTTTTAATCATTTTAATTCCTTTCACTTCAATCCCTGATTTAAAAAAAATCATTTTGGGAGGGCAATATTATTATTACACAAAGGAATAACAGCCAAAATAATGATTTTTGATGAACAATTAACCATTTAAGACTGATATTGACATGGATTTTAAACAGTACATGTCACCAAAGACCTAGATTTATTTTTATATTTGGTTGTTGGTGGTGGTGTTTTTTTTTCCGTGATTCTTATTGCAAAACTTTTATTGCCATCAGGACAACATTTCACAGATAGACCAGTATATCAGGTTATTTTTTGTGTTTGTGTATGTGTATTTTCATGCACATTTGTTGATGACAAAATATACATGTATTTGAGAAGGCAACATAGGAAACATTTTAAATATCATAAACAAAATCATGTTTATTGTTGAAGGCTTGCAAAAAAATAGAAAAACTTTATCATCGCTATCATCATCATCATCATCATCATCATCATCATCATCATCATCATCATCATCATTTTCCATTATCATTATGTAAAATAAAATGACATCATTATTCAAACTTATAATAATTTTAAGTCCCCAGTGATGATTTTATTCATTATCACCCATACCTTCAAACCTTCCTGTGTCTTACTACAGCACCTGGGGAGCTGGGGGAGATTAGAGGAGATCAGATTGTTTCTAGATTGCACTTTAATTACCTGATTTTGAGATTACACAGTGGACATCTTTTGATCAGCAGACACTTTATCTGAGGATTATCAGAAGGAAATCAAACAAAGGCCCATCTTTCAGAGAAGAGATCAAATGATAATAAAAAACACAAAAAGGAGAGAGAGATCTTGGCTTCCCTTTTTGGAAAAAGAAAAAAAATTGAACCCTTCATCATTATTGAAACTTCAATTAAATAAATTAAATTGTTTTTACTGTTATCATCTGTAAAAACCAAATTTTCAAGTCATAGCAGCTGTGTAATTAAATATAAAACATGTAAAATGTCATCCAGGTCCAAGCCACACAATGGCTACATCAATACATCATATACACATCATATATTTCCTTCTTGAGATCACAAAAAACCCACATTTTAATATAATAACTTGTAAACAACAATATATTAATGACTTCTCTCTATTATAGATTGCCATTTTGATTTATCTAGTTGTAAATGGACTGTACTTTTATTGCACTTTTCTCATCTTTCAACTACTTAGAGCACTTCACAACACACTTCAGCATTCATCCATTTACACACAAATGCCAGGTGGCTTATCTATGAAATGCTAGCCTGCTCACCAGGAACTCATTCACACACATTCACACACCAAAGCCACCTAAAGCAACTTGGTGTTCAGTATCTAGCTCAAGGATACTTCAGCATGAAGACTGGAGGAGTTGGACATCAAACCACTGACCTTTTGATCAGCAGACAACACGCTCTTCCTCCTGAGCTACAGCCGCCACCAGATTTGGTTTTGTTTGTAATAACATGATTGCCTTAAAATGGGGAAAACAGGGAGAGATATGGGAAGACAAAGGAAGTAAGGTAGAATAGCAGAATAGCAGAATTTGTTTAAGTAATGCATATATGATGCATATACTTCGTGTGTGTGTGAATGTGTGTGTATCTATTGTTTATGTTTAACATTAAAACAGAATTCAAAGATGGTAGTGGAATGACTAACACAATAATAGTTGCTTAATTCCACTTAAAATTTGCACGAGATGGTGAGTGGATTAAGAGCAAGGCTTTTGTAAGTACTTTATTAACATTCCCCCCATTAGAAAGGTATGATCAGATCTTCCCATTATGGCTATAAAGCCATTTTCCCTTTAGGTTTTCCTATTTTCATTTATATGCAGATGATGTCCATCCTATATCTCTGCCTGTAAGAGAGTAGAGTACATACCTCTATTATTTTAACACTCAGAAAGGAAGTGTGTGCACTGATGTGCAGTTACAACATATATATCCATGTGTGTATCTGAATTTGAATACATTTGTGTGTGACTGTGCTTCACCAGGCTTCATGGAGAGATATCAGAGTGAAGACAGTGAGACTTCATCTCATAGGCTGGAATCACAAAGCAAGCACATCTCAGATGTTAATTTAAAAATGAGAATGTCTCTTATTCTTTTCCTTTCCCCCTCTTAGCTCACTCTTCAGACATTGAGTGAGCTCTTCTTATATCTGAGATATGCTGGGGTAGGGTTTATCTACCAGTCTCATGGAGCTTGCCTTGTTTCACTTCTATTCTTATTCTGGCACGACTGATCTTTTATCACAAAAATCCCTTTCATTTCAAAGATAAGTTTCTTAAAATATGACCTGGTTTGCATCAAGGTTGATGTGTTTTATTAGAGACAGAGAGGGTGACACAGAATTGCAGTAGAGGACTTCCACAATCTAGATTTCAATTTGCTCGAAATTGTAATCAAATGTACCCTTTCTGGTTTCTATATCATTTATGTAAATACTATTACAGGCTGGTGTTTAAAATCCATAGGAGATTGTCATTCATGCCAAAGGACATGTGCAACAGCTTGATACATGGTAAGAATGCTGGCACACTGTTAAGAAAGGCTTTACAATTTTCTGGGCTGAAGGTGTGAGAAACATTTTCCTGTTGGGAGGTCTGGTCCAATTAATCCCATTGTTTGTTTTATTGGGAAAGAAATTGTTGCCTATGGGGGACTGCTGTTCATAAAATTTAATTCATGCTTGCTATACATCTTCTTAATGATTACATTATAAGTGATAACCTGTTAAATAAAATTGGAATTATGTTATCATTAATTAATATTTCAGTTTTATAAAGCTGAGTTGTATCTTGAGAGAGCTGGAGTAATGCCACTGTGTCATATGAGACAGACACACCAGGTAACCTGGTGTTCTTTGTTTAACCTACAGCAGACCTCTCAGACCGACAACTCAGAGACCAGAGGTTGAGGGTTGGTCAGCTAACATCAGTGGGTTTGTTTAAGGTTGGCTGATTTAGTGATGAAACAAATTACATTCATTCGGAATCTGATTATTCCTGATTCTGATTCCTGATTCCTGTGCTCTATGCAATGTCCTGTTGGTATTTAATTTCCTACAAGTTTTCTGCTGATGTCCCAACTGAATGCAAACTAAGGTTATGAGTAGAAGCACCTGACAAGCTGTAAGGTATATGTGATGTCTTACTTCAAGGGAATGTTAACCTGTGAACTGAGTGATGATTAAGTAGCAGACTTCTGAGGTCAGCAGTGAATAGATCTCACTATTTTCAGTTGCATAAGATGTTTTTAGGAAACTTTAGCTTGAAATTTACATTACCAAGGAAAGTCAAGTTTGGGAGTTAAAATAATACCTGCAAGTTTGAAGATGACCATAATCTACAGTGGGGAAAAAATAAGGATTATTGTACATGTTCACAGGCAAGAGACAAGGTTGTGGAGTTAAATATAGTTTTAGCCCCCTTGTTACTACTAACCAAGAAAATTATGCAAATTTATAGATAGACTGAGGGATGAAAAAAGTAGTTTTTGTTTTCATTTTCGTACTAATGGTGCTCCAGAGAATACTCTATACCTAAACAGGCTGTGGCTTGGGTGGGTTTTGTGCTTTGATTCTTGGGCTCTGCACAGGCACCTCACCTTGCCAGTATCAATAATGCTTGTAAAATGGGTACAATAATATCCTGGGTAGATTTAATTACCCACTGCAACGTCTTCTTTCCTTGGTCCTGCACAGGTCATGACAGTTTCTTAAAGATTTCAGTCAGCATGCTTTCCCCTCTATAAAAGTTTGTAGGTAATTTTCACAGGAATTTTGATTGCTTAATTTTTCCTGAAACAAAAGTCATGTCTGGCCTTGGATATACAATGTCAATGTCACTCTCTCGTGATGTTGACCTAACCTTCTATCCAAACCTAAAACAGGGGTGTGTGCTTGCCTCCTTTTTTCTTCAACAAATCAACAGTTAGCTCCTTGGTTTTGTTGACACTAAGCAGTAGGTGGGTCTCTGTGCAATACTTTCTCCCTATATTCACTTATTGTTGTTAGAAATCTGGCTGATGGTGCAGACTTTACAATGGAACATCTTTGAAAGGATGTGCCAGAAGAATTAGGAGACCAGGAGATGACAGATGTCTCAAGCAGAAGCATTTATAGCGTGATGCATCAGGAAGACAAAAAATCAGCAGCACAAACACTAACTGGTGATCAAGAGCGATGTCATCGTCAGTCTGCACCTTTTCTCTGTGAAGGCATATTTAAATCTTAGATTCCCCACATGGCACTAATTCCAAGCTACATGTCCTTATAAGATTACTTTTTACTTGTCTATACATGGGTAAAGATTCCATTGGGTATCTAATCCTAAACAAGAAACTATGGTTACCTAGGTCAACCTAAGTCACATTGTACCCACTCAAGTCACATGATTTTCCCTGCTTTTGCTGCCTCTATGCTCCAAGCTAACAAAGAGGGTTTAAACCATCAAAAATTAACAGTGTGGACAGGTGAACTTTCAGCAGTTCCAAAGGACAGTATGTCTGTTTTTGAGAAGCTGGGTTATGTTAAATAACCTGTAATGAGTCAGGATCTGTGCTTGTTTTATGGCATGCGGTTCTGCCTGCTGGAGTTTAGAAGAGGGAAAAGAGCAATTAAAATTGCAATCCTAGTTCTATAAACACAACCTGGGTCCTCTGTCTTTGGATTCTTCACCTCCGAAAAAGCAGGGCAGGTAGGTCATAAAGGGCAGCTCCATCTGTGCTTATAGATCTAGAGTTACAATGCTATAACTTTTGTTCATAGTCAAAGTTACTCCCTTTCTTAATTTTATTTATTTATTAATTTATGTATTTAACTTATTTTAAATTTTATGGTCAAATGGAGCAGCTTATGTACTGACATGAGATAATAAATATAAATGGTGTCGGTCAAAAACAATATGCATAGTGTAAGTATTAACATCATAAAGCTAAAAATAATAATAAATAATTTAACCCTTGTGCCTTTTAAAATTAGTTAGCTCTTCATTGGACTAAGTCTGAGAGAATCAATTTGGAGAACAGAACTTGTTGTTTTGCAGGTGGAACTTAAGCCAAGAAAGTGTTTTTTAGGTTGTGTGTCTACACCTCTATCTGTAGCAAACAACAGTAATTAATTGAGACATGCACAAAGACAAAAGCACCAACTTGCTCAAGATGCCATCCACACGAACAGGCTAATTATAATTACAGTTCACTGCTTTTGCCCCTAGCAATGTTTGGAGAAAGAAATAAGAGTAAATTCTGTACAGCATTAAAAGGAATATAACACTCAGGTTGGACAAGAGAGCAGGGTACTAAACCAAGTCTCGTAATTTCATTACAACTTTCTGGTCTCTGCATGGATATAAAGGGTATTTTTCACTGCCACCCTATTTGAAAAAAAGAAAAACAGTGACCATCTTAAGATGGTTGCTGGTTTAAGCTGGTCTTGACTGTGGTATGCTGGTTTTTACAGAATGATGAGAACTCATAACACATAGGGCCCTATCGTACGCTTTCCGCCATGTGCAAGTGGCATATTGGGCAGGGAAAGTTTCAAATTAATTCAGGAGAGTTTCAAGGTCAACCTTTGCCACCTTGTTCCAGGAGCAGCAGAGGAATCTTGCTCTGCCCCGTCCAATGCGCCACTGGTGCACAGCCGGTAGTCCAATCAGCTGTGTAGAATCATCTAATCAATTCATAGGAGAATCGGAGAATCTCATCCCCTTCAAAGACTGGTTTTACCGTGCACCAGTGGTGCAGGCGTATTGCTATCTTACACTCGGCGCAAACGTAAACGGATTTATTTATTTATTTATTCATTCATTCATTCGTTTATTCAGCTGGACAGGGACAACGCTCAATGAATGTATTGTGTCCAACAGCTCTCAGCTAATTCCCCCCTTAAGTCTAATCGTTTATAAAGCAAACATTTCCATATTTTGTCATATCTATTTCTACAATATATTTTCGCCTGCACAGGCAAACGCGCACATGCATGCACTTAGGCACAATCGCACACACCTACAAATTAGATTCCTTTTGTGAATAGAATACATGTGGTAATTAATGGTTGACGGACTGTTTTTCTTTCAGCCCTTGTGGATATTGAATTTAAGCGAAGACAGGCGATTCAGCTGTGAGGAGACAGAACTCTTGGCTCACGACGGAAAGCGTACGATAGGACCCTATGTGTTATGAGTTCTCATCATTCTGTAAAAACCAGCATGCCACAATCAAGACCAGCTTAAACCAGCAACAATCTTAAGATGGTCACTGTTTTTCTTTTTTTCAAATAGGGTGGCAATGAAAAATACCCTTTATATCTGTGAAGGAGAAGGAAAGAGAAGGAGAAAATGAAGGGAGAGAAAAGCGAGGAAGCGAGAGGGAAGAGAAGTACTCAGTGTATCATGGGAACCCCCCCAGTAGCCTAAGTCTATTTATCAGCATAACTAAGGGCTGATCCAAGGCAAGCATGAGCCAGCCCTAACTGTAGAGACACTTTATCAAAAAGGAATATTTTAAGGAATATAATTGGAGGTTGGTTCCACAGGATAGGAGCTTCAAAGCTGAAGGCTCTGGCTCCTGTAACAGGGAAGAAGTGCTGATTTTGTGGTTATTAGTTGATTTTATGATTAATTTGTTGTGCTAGTGTGCATGCTTTTATATTTTGGATGTCATGCAAATGACTGTTTATTCTTGAAAATTTTTATGAACTGCTTTCATAATAGAGACTGTGAGCTGCCAAATGTTTACATTAGTTAGCTAGATAACATTCACAGTGATACATTTTTTCGCTGATTAGCTGGTTTACAATGCAGCTGAGCTGCCTGACAATAATAAACACAAACTCACATGTTGATTGTTATTATTCTGAAGATTGTACTGACTCATTTGGAAGCTAGTTAATGCATGAAAACAGCAATGTTATTTACCAAGAGCAGTGAGCATTTTGCCATTGTGAGTCTGTGGCCACTCCTGCATAATGCGGGGGTACCAGCTCCTGCTTCAGCTGAGACAGGGGCTTGTATGTACTGAAGGAACAGTACCTGCTATTAGCCTCACATTGTTTCAGCTTTGGAATTCTGTTTTAAATTTCATCAAGTCACATTAAAAATAGTCCTCTCACCTAAAATGTGCACCATTAATGACATGTTTATAGTCACCTATGATGCAGTGAAGTCATCTCTCTTTGCTTGAACTAAATGCACCCAGGCTCAGAAGCTAACTCCACTCTTTTTCCTGTCAGGAAAACACTGGACATGTTGCCCTGACAGACGTGTTTATGCAGCCTGGACAAACACAATAATTCACCATTTTACACAAAAACAGTGCAGAAAAACCAACCCAAAAAAACACCAGATATTTCCAAACCACATAACATGACTGCTCAAATCCACTACCGATGTTAACCCTGCCATGTTCAAGAGTGGGCTTCAGTTTCAACCTGCGATTAGATAATAATATATGGTTTAAAAGAAAAAAAAGATGCAGTTTTGATGAGACAGACTCACAATATTACTTTTTCTTCTCAATTTCTGCCAGTGCGTTATGGAAAACTTATTAATACCAGCATTAATTCTTTAAGTGGTTATTTTCAGTACAAATTAATTTTGAATTTTTAAAAAAACAAGAACCTGTCTTATGCTCTCATTTGCCTGTTTTTAGCCAGTTATCCAGTTTTTGCTCACTGCATCATCGACCTCTTTCTTTTAGGGAATTTCAATTATTGTTGATTGATTTAAGTGGGACCTGAACTTAGTGTGTTGCACAAAAAAAAAATCCTAGCTTGCAATAAATCAGTTTGCTACAGCATTACAATCTCTGTCCCTTTCTTGGTCATTTGCAGAGTTGCTCTCCACTCAATACTCATTATGAACCTGTAAAGTACAATAACTATACATTCTATTGTTCATAGCCACTTGCCCACCTTACACTTCCATTTATTCTTGAAGGCCTTAAGAACCACAAACAAATTTGTTATCCTAAGACCGCAGAGTTCAAATTGGTCATTAAGGTATTATAAGCTCCTGAAGATGGTGTCTGACCATTCAGGGCTTTGTAGGTGAGGAGAAGTATTTGAATTCTATTCTGGATTTCACAGGTAGCTAATGCACAGAAGCTAAAACTGGAGAAATGTGTTCTCTCATTTGGGTTTTCCACAGCAATGAAAAAGTGTATGTTGATCATCTGTATTAATTTCTTATCAGGGTGTTTATTGAAGCAAGCAAGCACGAGTGGCTCTCATAGACCTGTATGTGTTTGCCTTAAAATCAGTTTTAAGTTTCTCCTGCTCCTTATGAGGTGGCTCCGTTACAAACTTAAATAAACTGATTTTTGTGGCCATAATTCTGATCTATACATATGTATATGTATAATGTCAGAGAGAAAGAGAGAGAGAGAGAGAGAGAGAGAGGGAGGGAGAGTACATTTATTTAGCACTTTTCTAGTCTTTTCAACCATACAGCATTCACATTTACTCTCACATTTATACACTGGTGATAGAGTGTACTTTGCGAAATGTCAAATGCTTGTCAGGAAACATTGCCATTCACATATCACTTCTGAATGATACCATGCTGTGCTGATCATACATAGTGGCTACATCAACAGCAGTGTTACCACTGCAATTTATTGAGGAAGGCCACACAAATTTTTTTTTCTTTTGCAATTAAACTTTAAAACTCATTCAAAATTCACAGAGCCATCTTGTACTCAGTCTGTAATAAACCATACCACAACTGTGTCACCATGTTGCCTAAGATTCTATTTTCCACCTTCTCTGTCCCGGAAACTCAGATGGGGTTCTTCTCACTACCGCCTCCCATTTCCAATTTCATAAATGGAGGTTGTAGTGAGACATGGCAGGTAGGTAGCCATAGATTATGGCGCCCCTTACCCCCTGCCTTCACTGTGACTGAGACCTGCTGCCGCCACACTGCACCACTCAACTAAAGGGCCACCAGAGCACTCTTAGTGCAGCAGCAGGAACATTGCAGGTAGTGGTGATTGAGTGTATCTGTCCATGCATTGATGTGGTGTGTGTAAATATGAACTTCTTACTATGCCTCTTTGTCCTAAATTTCTTAAAAAAATAAATGTACGACAGAGTATTCTTTTTTCTCAATCAATTTATCCAATCACAAGTAAACAATAAGCAATGATTGTTTGCATTAATGAAAAAAAATCATCTTCCTGAGAATGACAATGTCAGACTGTAGAAGATATTGGTTCATTTTTTGGTGGGGATAATCCTATTCTTCTCAAGAGGATATATGATGTTCTGGTGTCCCTCTCTGGCCATTTTTTTCTGGCCAATATCTAATGAGGTAGACTTATGATAAAGATAATATACAAATATACATGCACATAGAATAGCCAGATTGCATCCCATTCTTGCTTGTAGTAATCATTAGTGATATTACTTACTTAAGTTCAACCAGGAATACCTTCAGCACTCTCAATATCAGTAACACAAATACCCTTACAAAATATTTGAATTATCTTTTAAACTAAATTATTATGTGAGCAACTTTTTTCGTCATATGAACATGATGAAGTGAACTTTTTTACTTTGCTCAATGTATCAGTGACTGGTTAAAATGGCAAGTTGAGATGTAAATAGTTCATTCTTGTGAACCCATGATTTAAAAGACCTCTTAATGAAAAATACAAAAAAGCATGACACTGTTTTCAAAATCATGACAAGTTCAAATCATACCCTTGTAGTTGGGGTCAGGACAATATTCAACACATTATAATGGTTATATAATGGACAATATATAAAAACAACCAGGTGAATCTTTTATAAAATGTTAACCCATGATGCTAAAAATGGCAGAAACCCCACTCAGACTATGTCAGTTGTGTCGTGTTGAGTCCTTCACAGTGGTCACCTTTTTACTTTTGGTAAAGGGTCTCAGTTTGACATCAGCATAATGGTATATTTTTTTTACAACTTGATGCTAAATGTACTAAATAATCCGAAAATATGCCAAATCATCTCTATTATTCTATTTTGCAAAGTAGGCAGGTAGAAATACTGAGCAGTTAAGCAGGTCAGCAGTCCTGAACAATAAAGTAACTGTAGCCGAGGTTACTATGCACATTACAGCAGATCCTGAATACCAGTTCAGTGGAGAGATTTAGATGAGTGGTAGATATAAAAATTATGCATTGCCATTTATTCTTATTGGGGTTTAAAAAATGTGTTTCAGCAAATCTATATTAAAACAATTTCAACCAACAATTTCATGAATGAGATGGTGTCTAAGCTGAGAAACTGATAAATTAAAATAGATGTGAAGGAAGTGAATATGCGTAGGACAATTAAACTCCGATCTCTGTGCTTCCTCAAGTATGCCTGCAATCTGCTGTAAATTAACAGTTAGCCCTGGGTGATCATTACCAAAGCACCTCCTCTGCGGGAGACTAGCAGTGACTAACTGATATATCTTTGGTAAGAGAGTGTTGAAAATTAAGTTTAAATCTTCAACTCACTTTTCTGCTACCCAGTCAAACCATAAAACAGAAATTATTTGTCACATTTAAGTGCACAAATGTGACAAATAATATTTACTTATTCCACTGAGCAGGGCTGTTTCTGAATTAAACTGTGTTTCAAAATGTGATTCAGCTAATAAAGGTTTAAGTACAGTGAGAATGCAGCACAAAACACTTTACCAGGACTATACTGTGAAGCAGATTGGTTGACACTGCCATCCAATAATGGTCTCTTAGAAAAAGACAGACTGTGTGTTTTGTGAAAAGGAAATTAGACAACAGGCTCTCTTTTAGTTTGTAGGACATGGCACACAGTGAATTGGCGCTATCCTATAGAAACTGACCTCAGTGCACCTTTTTTTGTGCACCCCAGTGGGAGGACAGGTCTGGTATTGGGTGTATCAATACTATTATAGTATTGATACAATTCCTTGTATGTTGTGAACGTACTTGGCCAATAAAGCTGATTCTGATTCTGAGAAAACACCAAGGCCAAGTAACAGCTGTTGGTTTACCAGCCACACCTTCTTCTGTCCCTGGACACTTGCAATCCTATAGCACATGGAATCAATCATGGCAGGTGACAACAATAACAGAAAATAAAACTTCAGCAGAAAAAAAGTGTTTATTCAGTTTCAATATTAAAACAATTATCAATGTGAAATCACTTATATGTACTCTGTTTTTTTTTAAAGCTGTCCCACTTCTTTTTGGCTTGCAGGGCAGTGGCAAGGCAGTGACTTTGCCCTGCAAGCCCATTTCTTCCAGAACTTTTCTAAATACAGAGAGGACACAAGAAAATAGAAAAAAAATGTAACTAGTATTTAAGGGATGCAAATTTAGTAAACCTAACAAAGCTGACAGACACAAATCACATAGAAATTTCACACTTGCATGCCACATGGGGTAAAAATAAGTGGGGTGCGACAGTCATAGCTTGCATTCCTGCAACAGCACTACCAAAACAAGGGCTGGATTACAGTACTGTGGGGCCCTAGGGCACACATCTTTTGGAGCCCCTCCCAGAACAAAATAGTAAACACGGCAGGGTCAAAAGACCTTAGTGGTCAGATCATGTTTTAAGCATGAGGGGCCCAAGCTCTCTCACACAGTAGGTGCATGGGGGCCAGGGGCTCTGGTGGTCAGATTACACTTTAAGCCTTTGGGTGTATAGTGGTCAATTCACTACTTAATCGCCAAGGGGCTTGCAGGGCCCAAACACGGTAAGTGTTGAAGCGCCAGGTGCCCTAGTGGTCAGCTTAAGTTCTACACACCATGAGGTCTAGGGGTCCTCACTCTGTGAGCACCAAGTGGTCTTGGGGGCCCTGGTTGTGTACTTGTATTTTCAACACCAAAGTAATTTCAGGATGCCTGAAACTGCCAGAACTGCAGGTGGGGGCCCATAGTGGTTAGCAAATGCTTTAGGCAGCTATAGGTCAGCTTGTGCACTGAAGGCCTTGGCATTTAACTTCCTGCAGAAGTATCGGGCTTTGCATCACATGTGGCCTGAGGCTTGGAACTCAGAATGTCCCCTTGCAGTCTGAGGCCCCACAGCACTGGTTCCACAGGCCCAGTCTATAATCCAGCCTTGACCAAAACACATGGATAAAATGGTATCGTCCCATCTACTGGTTATCTTATCATGACAGAAGGTAAGGTCGTTCCTAATTATAACAATAACTATATTATTCATAGACAGATTGCAGTGCAATGGAGGCTTACTGGGCTGGCAATTCTTTCTAGGATAGGTTGGGCTGTGAGGGATCCAGCGCTTGGATTCTTCATAATGGGTGATTTGTTGGCTGCACATGTCAGGAGCATTTGAAGGAGCCGACAGAATGGGACAGCCTTCATTGTGCCGCTGTGACACAATTTAATAGGTCTATGAATGCAGCCCCTCAACTGGGACACTTGAATTCTCTACATACTGCATTGATCCATTGCCTTTAGAATTCTTAAAAAAAGGTTATAGTTGCCCAGCAACAGATGTCATACAGATGGCCAAAAAAGACCTTATTCAATGCACTGTAAACTGGAGTAATCAGACCACTTTTTAAAAAAAAAGCTTATCCTGGAAACATGAGTTCTAACGAACCACAGACCCATATCACATCTACTTTTTATTGGTAAAATTATGGACAAAGTTGTCTTTAGACAATCTTGAGACAACACAGCAACTTTCTGGTAGTCTCAGGGCAAAAAAAAGCCAAGAGGAGATGCATAGGTTTCTTTTGTTTGTTTGTTTTAATACCTTGACATACAAGAAGTTGAAAGATTATTATGGAATTTTTGCCAATGATCCACAAATTTCCTGCCTACTCCTGCTCTGTATTGAAGGCTCTTTATCTTAAAATCCGTAATTGTACCTTTGGCTTATTTAGAACAGGCACTGCACTTGCGATATTAATGCAGATAAAACAGTCAAAGATTAATTGATTAATAAAATAATTTCTATTGAGCAAGTCTCATCTACATCTGTCTGCCAGGACAGCTAGTCGATTCCATTTACTTGAATTTCCTCTGGTGACTTTAATGGCAACCATCTAAAGGCAGCAGGTGTCTGAGTCTTCTGCATTGTCTACCTGGAGTGATGCTACAAGCTTTGAAGCCATGATTGCATGCAGCAGATCTTTGGGTTAAATTTTGTGCAACAAGCACCAGACTGTTGCAAATTAACTAGACAAAACCTTCATGCTTACGTGCACATCAAACTTAATGTTCCTCAATGAATAATAATGACCTATAGAAGTACAAACCAGAGTGTGTATACACTCAAATTCTTCTCTTCATATTAATTTTATTTTATTTTTCTGATGGAGAGATGACCTTTGATTGTAAGTGGCAGCAGGATATAAATGTTTTGTCCACAGAAGAAATTGAAACAAGTACTGTGACACTGAGGTGTATCTTAAAAAATCTGTATACACTCGGCATGATGCCATCTTCTCTTTTGAAATCTCTCGGTATATCAACCTTTCCACCTCAGCTAAGCATAAAATCTGTTTTTTTTACATATTATCCTGCTTCATTCACTGAATTTTTTGTATGCGCATATTGATTAATATGACCCCAGGTCCTAAGCAAAAGCACAATCCTCTGGACAAAAAGCCCCTTTTACTGAGCAAAATATCAGAAACAAAATAAACAGTTTTACATAAAAAAAAGTCTGGGCAACAGATATTTGTACATCTGTTGCTCAGACTATTAATTATCATCATATGCTGTTTGTGTGTATGTTTGCATGTGTGTGTGGAGGGTGGAGGGGGAAGGGTTGGGGGCATGAGGATGAGTGGGTTCACCTATTCCCTGTTGGGAATTCCTACAGATAAAAGCTTGGTTATTGATAATTACTTAATTACTAACAGTAATAAGTATTACTAATTAATTATTAATTTTACTTAATAATTTCAGGGCACCACCCTGCAATCAGGGATCAATGACCAAACAGATATCAATCTCTAAGATTAAAGTAAAGCCTACATTGTAAGTATTCAATAAGATTTAATACTAAAGAAAAAGGAGTTATTCAGCAATTAATTAGGTTGAAGGGGTAAGAACGAGCACTGACCGTTCAACCAGCTGTTATTACAACAATAAGAGCAACAATAATCACTCAGAGGGCTCTCATTCAACACATGACCGTTTATTACAAAATGTACTTCATCAGAAAATCCATAAATTAATGTAAATAAACATCAGTCTACAGCTATCCATAAAAATAACACATCATAAACAACTGGATCATAGCAACACCAGGCAAGCGTGTTTGTGTGTGTACCTAGGTGAGTGTAAGTGTGTGTAGGTGTATACGTGTGTGCGTGTGTGAGAGAGGAAGAGTGGAGGGGGGAGGAAGTGGGCAAGATGGCGGACATGACTGTCACGTCAAGTCAAGTGTCAGTCAGTGAAAGTGACCCGCTACGTTTGAACAAGACAATGGCTGCAGCTCTGCTTGCTCCACATGTTCCTTTAAAGCACACACAAGATGGCACGGAGCAAAGCTGAGCACACTGAATGCTCACAAAAGGGATGACTCTGCTACACGATTCATATGTACTGGTGATTGTGAGCTCTCCTAGAGATCACTCACAGGGTGCTGTGTGTACTACGCAAAGCAGCCTAGGTGCGTGAGTATGTGTGTGGGTTAGTAAAAGAGAGAAAGAGAGAGAGAAAAGTGCTTATGCTTAGAATTGGCTTGAGGAATACGATTGTGGATGGTGCGATATTTGCTTTACTATCTTTCAGGGGTCAGTAAACGAGCTGGCACTCATCTACCATCCACCGATCACTGTGCAAGTTAGCAAGAAGAAATATTGCGGGCATATGCAGGACATACAACTAGCAGCACAATGTTCACAAAGAAAGATTAAACAATGCAGCTCCAAGCAGCAAATAGCTTACAGTCAACACAAGAAAACGGATTCTGCGGTCCTTAAAACAAATTATAAAAACACAGTCCAAACTTCATGCTAATTAACTGTCTCTGCCCTCCCATACTGGGAGCTCTCTTACTTGATGCCATGTGTAGCGACCAGCGTGCTCCCCGGCGTTTGCAGATTCGTCAATCCAGAGAAAGTGCGGGGCAGCTGTAGTGTCCTACAGCAAGATGAATTTGGCTGTCCTCGGCGTGGCAGAGGAGGATCAGCAGAGTCAACTCTGATGAAGAAGCGGGGTCTCAGCGGGCCCGTCTTCTTCTGGAGAAAAGATCTTTCTCCACATATGCAGGTAAGGAGGATTAGCTGGGTTGCTCGGCATCCTCCAAGGATGCAAAAGTGTCTTACAGAAACACTTTCAACGATTTCTCACTTGTCCAGCAAGCTAAGAACTGCGGCCTAGGTTGTAGTAATTCAACGCTGAGTTACAGTCACTCCCTTATGGGGACAGCGGTGGGAAGCCAGGGCTCCTTTCTCACACGTAGTCACACGGGGATTACGGGAGGCAGTTAACGGCAGTTAAGCCTTCGATTACATCAGGGGGCTTCCGGTGGATTTCACCTGTGCAAGGCTGTGTCTTGGCAAATGGGTGGTATGAGTTTGAATTTAAAAATAAACTCACACAGGGGCAATTTACTGGACCACTGAAATTTAGGCGGGTTGCTATTGTTCTTCAGGTTTTGCTGGTCCATGCGAATCTGTCTTTGTTTGCGACATGGGCAAGGTCCCAACATCTCCTATAAAATGTTCTCACCTTCCTCTCAGGTTTTAGTTTTTTACTACTCCTTAGATGGTAAATGGATCACTGAATTTTTTTCTAGTGTCTTTACAACCCAAAGCCCTCTACAACACAAGTCAGCATTTACACATTCACGCACCAATGGCAGATTGCTTCTCTACAAAGTGTCAATATGGTCATCAAAAGTCATACGCACACATTAACTTGATAAAGGTTTGCCTGCTGGTTCAAGAAATGCATGACATGACATTATCTGTTCTCATGTAGCAATTAAAAATTAAAAAAAAGATAAAAAAAAGTTTTTGTGTTAAATTTATGGTGGTTTATTTTCCTTGACACTTGACACAATATTAACACTAACAATGCTACTTTTTGATAGTTTTCTGTCACTAAAAAATTCAATAAACAAATCCCTAGGAGGTAAAACGCTCTAAGGAGCTGGCTGGAGAAGTAACCTTACTTATGAATGACAATTTTCTCATGATTAATGGTGGGAGGAAACTGAAGCACCCACAGAAAACCTACACAAGCACAGGTGTGCTCCAGCTGGGAATTGAACCCAGGAGCTTCTAGCTTTGATTCAACAGGTCTTTGTGCTGCCCAGTGTTGATGGCTTCACTGTGCTCATCGATTAAGCAGCCTGATTTTCAGTTGTAGTGTTGCTCACAGGTTAAGACAGAAGCAGTTGCAGAGGGGGGCCATAACCCATCTAAATAAGCCCTTCAAGTAGCCAGCATTCCGGGCATCAGGGTCAGGCTGGATGTTCACCCCTTGGCTGTACTCTTCTGAGACAACAACAACATTCACAGTTGGAGCCTCAGTCCTGCAGAGACTGGTATGTGGTTGCTGGACCTGCACCTCTCCAGTGCATTCAAACAATTCAGCTGTGAGATTTTTTGGTTGAAATCTCATCCCTGCAGTGATCTTTACCTGGTTGCTGGATGTCAACCTCTTCAGTGGACTCCTTTAATTCAGCCAGAGGGTGTTCATTTGAAATCTCAGTCCTGCAGTGAATAGTATCTTGTTGCAGGACATCCACTTCTTCAGTGTGCTCCCCCTCAGCAACCTGGTCTTTAACTTGAATTTGGGTGCAGCAATTAGTATCATGGTGCTGGATGTCAACCTCTTAAGTGGACTCCTGAGATTCAGCAGCAGGGTATTCACTTGAAATCTCAATACTTGCATCTGGTCTTGATGTCGGACCATACTGTATGATTTCAGACATTTCTTTGTTTTCCATCATGTCTTTGATGGTGTTAGGTTGGTGGCTCTGAGTGAAAAAAGGGGGGTGTAGAACCTCCAATGTGCTGTCTGGGGTCAAGTTGCAGCATTTCTTTAACCAGGTCCACAAACAGGAGCCGCTCACTTTGATCTTCTTCACCCTCGGCCATCACCTGCTTGAGGTCATCAAGATCATTGAGCATGATGCTTCTTGTGTCCAAAGACCAGTACTCCTTTGTCTCTCTCTAATGTACCTGTCATGCCTAGGATATATGACTGCATGTATATTTTACGGTTCACTTAGCAAGCATGTCACCTGCAGTTTCTTTGTGGCATGATGATTGATCGGTACCTCCCAAAACTTTTGTGGCTTGAATATCCAGCGCTGCTCACCTTGGCTTTGTTGGACAAAGTAGTAGGGGGTACTCAATCCAAAGTCCATTACATGGTCTTGTGGCTGGCCTTGAATCTTGTTGATGTAGCACAGCACATCATAGGCTGTCCCACCAGAGTAGAGGGGCCAACCTGTATCAGTTCTATGGCTACAAGGCCCAGAGAACACATATCATTTGCCTGGTTGAAAGGAATATTTAGTATTACCTCTGGTGCCCTGTACCAGACCGTCTGCACATGGACACCAGGCTTAATGGCTGTCACTGGACATGCCAGATCAATGTCAATAAGTTTGACTTTGATTGGCTGCTGCATGCAATCTACAACCATAATATTGTCTGGTTTAAGGCTTGCATGTACGATTCCCATTGACCGTAGGTAGGAGAGTGTTGTGGCAAGCTGGTGAATTATTGGTCTCATCTCAGTTGTGGTGAGACCCCTGTAATTTCTGCCACGGATGTAATCACGCAGGCTTTGGTCAAGAAGCTCAAAGTTGAGGCAGAGATGATCATTATTGAAGAAATAACCATTCTACCTCACAATGTTGGAAGTGTCTGGATCCAGATACCGCAGCATCTTCGGGATGTTGATTTCTTTTTTGCCTGCTCAGCAATGCTAGGGTGGTTCTTGTTAGCTTTGATTGCCACTGCTTTGTTTGTCTCAGTATGGAGGCATTTGGTTACGAAACCAAAGCCACCTTCACCAAGAACTTTCTCCACCTTATAGCACTCTCCCAGTATGGTATCTGGATGTATTTGGAGTTTGTCTGCAGTAGCTATCTCAGCTGATGCTTTGTTCTTTACCTTGATGGAAGTTGTGCAGTTGTTCTCACTGTATTTTTCAAGCCACGGTCCAAATTTGACAGACAGCCTGGCATTTGGATTGTCTCTGCGTGTACCAGCTGCTATCTTGTCGATAGCTGACTTGTATCGAAGGACAAAGTACATTTAGGAATATGCCTTCCCCTGGATGAGACTTTAAAGTAGCAAAGGAACATGGCACTTTAGGACATCATCAGGTTCTATACCATTCCAATCTTTCTGTGTGTTGGTGTGTGCATTTGTGACTCTGTGTGTGTTGGGGGTTGGAAGGGGGGATGCATGGGTTCACCTTTTACCTCTTCATAAGTTTCTCATTATGGTTGTTGGGAACTTGCAAAGAGTTTTCTCGTAGAAGACATTTTTCCATGATCCATGATCCTTGTCTGTGTGTGTGTGTGGGTGCGTGTGTGTGTGTGTGTTTGTTTAATTATGTACATGGGGTCAAGATATCACTTTGTAAAAGTCTGATACAACAACTTCATGTCATAGGGTTGGTACAGAAATGGGCTATTTTGTAGCCAAAGAATCCCTGTCAGTGTTGTTGATGGCAGCAGTTTAGTCAAATCAAGTTCGATAAAACCACATTATTAACAGCAGAGTTGGTTATGTGCTTATAAATTGTGCATCACAGACAAATGTTTATGCAGATGAAAAGAATAACATTAATATAGATCACCAGAACGGTACAAATATTTTGAACTATCACTGCAGTTGTTGACCAGCAGCTCAGTTGTAGTGTCACAGTAATAGGCTGACTACAACTGTAGATGGTGAAATTTTTTTTGGTTACAATGATCTTGGACATTCAAGTCAAGTCAAGTCATATTTTATTTATATAGCGCCAAATCACAACAACAGCTGTCTCAAGACACTTTACCTATAGAATACTTTCAATAAGTAGATTTTTAAAATTCTGAAGGCAGTATTGTGGGTGGGCCCTTTAGAGCTTGTTAATAATGACTGTGCATGTTGCTGCAGTTTTGTCTACTTGATAAAAAAAAAACCTTAACAGCATGGTCATATCACTTTTTAAGTCTGATATTGCAGACTGTTTCTATTGTAGAAAAATATCTGGCATTTTAGCTGCTAAATGCTTCAGGTGTTCGCAAGTGGGTCTCTATTTGAATCTGTGTATTATTATTATCATCATTTATTATCATTATCTATTAAACGTATCCTTATATTTGCCTTAGGAAATAAATTTGAATTTACCTGATGCTTAGAGCACATAGCACTCCCTTAGTATTTGAATTTTATATATTAGGTTTTGCATATGTACAGTGCTTAACAAATTTATTAGACCACCACCCAAAGTAAGGTTTATGCCACAGCTGCCCTAAATTAACAGCA
>JAPZDV010021063.1:0-20210 GCA_029814665.1 Acanthurus lineatus | reverse complement strand
TTTATTTGTAATCGCACAGTATATTCCTGCCTTGCGCGGCGCATCTCCCGACACCGCAGTTAAACATCAAGTTTTGGCATTTTGAAAGTGCATTTTTTTTTTAGTAGCATGACAAGAGCCTTGGCCATATGAAACAGTGACTTTGGATGCCTGGAACAAATTTGGATTATGTGTAATCACGCATTTAAATAAATAATAAATATATATACCTATATATGTATGTATGTATGTGTGTATACATATATATATGTGTGTGTGTGTGTGTGTGTGTGTGTGTGTGTGTGGTTGTATTTATATATACCTCATGCGGCCCAGCCTCACCTAGACTCTGCCTCCAGCGGCCCCTAATTTGAGTTTGAAACCCCATGGTCTACACACTTGCTATAGGCTCATTGAATTTTTGTCTGCATTTGGGTCCTTAGTTTTTGTAGTCCCTGACAACACTATGTAGTAATCCATCTAACAGATGTTACAGCATTTTAGTATTAAACTCACTTTTTTTCGTTTTTTTGTTTCCTTAGACAGTGTTTCCTTGCTGAACTCTAGTCAATTTTGTGGATAGCAATCCTGAAGTGACTCAATTCATTTATTTATCTCAAACCTCTGAAGTCTCATAATACCTTAGGATAGGTTGTACATACATTTTTCTCAAAAGCAAAATTTTGAATTGTGTCCCATGTCATTAAAATTGTCAGCACATTTGCAGAAGATCTTTTTATAGCCAGCACAGGTGGGAGGAACAAATAAAGCAAGCAAATCTCTATGGTCACACAGCTGTCTGACTATTGTTTGTCTACAGACTCCATCAATTGTGAACCCATGCTTTAAAGTTAGAAAGATTATTATTGTTACAAGAAACCATCACCGACAGTGTGATTGACACACTGTCAGCTCAAACATCTACCCTGACTAGACAAGAACAACAATTGCTTCTTCTGGCAGACATCAGCCATTCTTCACACATCTACAAAAGACCCCTTGTCAGCAAATTGTAAACATAATCCATTTTAAGCATTTGTTGTTTGTGTTAAGGACAGTATCCCTTAAAAATTCCAAGCATAAATGAATTGGAGGCATCAATGAGAACACTTTTCTGGCACAACAAACTTTGTTTTTTTGCGGGGTTAGCCATGAATCTCATGAAGCTCCTTCTCTCTTTTTTCTTGGTTTTCTTCCTCATCTCATTCTCTCATTACCCATCCTTCACCCTTCCTTTTTTGTTTTCTTTATCCTTCTATATCCCTCTTTACCCTGTTTTTCTCATGTCATGGTGTTTTATGGGATATCATTGTGGCTGAGTTGGCTGAGACTCCTCAATCCTCTGGACAAATTGTCCCCACTGTCCTTCACACACACACACACACACACACACACACACATGCGTGTGCGCACACACCCACCCACCCAAACACACACACACACACTTGCGCACCCCCCACCCCCCCACACACACCATCCTCTATCCCCTACCTTTTTCCCTTCACTAATTTCTCTTCCTCAAATTTCTGTCTTCCTCCTCCCTGCTTTCCCTACCTGTCCTTTTCCCTCTCCTCCGTCTGTTTGATATGTTTTGACATTTGGGTTATTCCAGTTCAGTGCTTTTTGTCCGGGCTGAGCTGGGATGTGGGGCGTTTAAGGTTAGCAGCAAGTCAGCAAGATAAAACACCACATTTACTTCAAAAGGATAAAGCAGCTCACTGTGCCACCGTTTGTGGGTTTGTGGTTAGTTTGCTCAGTAGTTGTTTGGTTAGTTTACTTCAATTCTTCATCAAAAGTATCTTTATCTGCAGGATCTAAGAAGTAAACAGTTTGGACTTTGTGTTTTGTTTTAAGTTGTTTGTTCTTAACTCACCCAACTTTGGGTGTGGCATTAATTGACACTGGCCTTTTTCAGACATCTGTCAAGCTGTTTACATCAAGCTGTTTAAAGTGATAACTTTTTGTCATTAAAGCCCCTTCCAGGCATTCAAGCCTTTATATTAAATTAAATTTTCTTTTTTTTTACCCTTTCAGTATAGCAAAAGTCTGATCAGAATGAATAGAATTAGACTAGCCTAAAGATTGCAGCATTATAGAGTGAACACTTGAAATGCCTTTACTTTGCTTCTGGAAAGACTCCTCTGCCCCCTAACAGAGCAAACTGCTCAGATTATAGAAAATTATAACATCTTTTACCATACTTCTGCAGATGACACACAACTGTACATATCACTGTCACCATATGACTACAGTCCCTTAAACTTGCTAAATATGTGTGTAACTGGATGTGCCCAAATCTTCTACAACTGAGCACAGATACAACTGAGATAATTGGGGTTTTTTTGCCTCAAAGAAGAAAGATCTAAAATCAGCTCTCAACTTGAATCTAGAAAAGTAAATTCCACTAATCCAGTTAGAAATCTTAGTGCAGTTATGGACTCAGACCTAGATTTTAACAGCCACATAAGGATGATTAAAAGATTGGCTTGTTCACATGAGACATCCAGACCTGTCAGGTCATCCGGGAAAGACTTACACAGTGCTCCCAGGACTAGAACAAAGGAAAGTGAAGCAGCTTGTAGTTCTTATGCTCCTAACCTGTGGAAGAAGTTTCCTGAAAAATTGGGGTCTGTTTCAAACTTTTAGCTCATTTAGATCAGGGCTTAAAATATTCATGTTTACTGTGGCTTTCCAATAAAAAAGGATATAAAAGTTCATTGAACTCTGTAGGTAATTTGGCTGTCTACTGGCTTTTCATTTAATCTATCTGTCTGTCCGTCCGTCCGTCCGTTCATCTATCTATCTATCTATCTATCTATCTATCTATCTATCTATCTATCTATCTATCTATCTATCTATCTATCTATCTATCATGATATATTTTTCATTTTATTTTAGACTTTCATGTGTATGAATGGTGCTCTACAAATAAACCTGCACTGCTTTGCTTTATAAATGGATTTAAAAATAATGACAGATAAAATGACCTTTTTGTCTTGGTGTGAGGAGAATAAGTTAAAGAGTCTCTGCCTTACAAAAAGCTGCCATGTAATCTAGTGGTATGGCAGTGGATATTTGTTAATCTCTTGCAAGAGGGCAGCAGGCTGAATACCCTGTGGCTTGGGAGGTTATTGTGTTTTTATGTCCCCCAGCTTCTGTACGGGAACCTGAACTCACTGATATCAGTGATGCTCGATTTAATGCACTGCAGAGCCTCCCTGTTCTGGGGTGTGCACATCCCATACTGGTTTAAGATGTTTCCAGTCAGAATTCTTTCTATCACTGCTCCATAAAAGATGTCAAAAACCTGTGGAAATTTTGCCCTTGAGGTTTCTCTAAAAACATATTAATTTTGGAGCTTTCTCACCCAGGTTGAATAGAGATGTGTGACCACCAAAAGAAGGCAAAACCAGGGATTTTTGTCTTTGCCTCTTGTTTTTTTTTTTAAATCAGAAATATACTCTTTGTTTTTGCTGGCACTTTTTTGTTTGAAATCTTTGTGATGATGGTGGTGTTGTCCCCAGTTTGTGTCACTGCCACTGAGAAGTGGCATATAGTTATGTAATGTGCAATATTAAGTCTGGAGAACAGGTCAGTGAATAAATTTGGAAAATTAATGTTTCATGTTTTGTCTGTGATATTCCATTATATATGAGTGTATTCCACAGAGAAACAGACTAAATGAGGAGAACAGAATGGAGCTAAACTAGAGGCTGAAGTCACCTGAGCAGCCCCATACCTCTGCTGTCCATCTCTTGACATGAGGTTGATGAAATGTAAAGTTTGATTGGCACAGGCAAATAGAATTTTATGTGGGGTTCTGTGGTGCATCACTGAAATAACAGTCTACTGCTGATGGTGCTCCTGTGAGTGACCAGCACAGGATGAAATTCAGTGTCTATGATGGTCTGCAATTTGAGCAGCATCCTTATCTTTTAAGCTGCCTGTAGTTCAGCACACACAACTCAACCAAGGTATGCACTATGCCCCTGTACCAGGCCTTCTTCCTGCTGATGTAGCCCACGATTAAAGTAGTTCAACAACTGCTGCTGACAGCAGGACTTAAACTTATATCTGAAGTCTGAGATGTGAGGGGATGAACTGAAATGGCGACAAAACCATTCCCCTTGGCTCACCACAACATTAAATGCACAGCTTCACAACATTACATACTGTGGTGGACCAGTCAATGAGATTTCTGTGTTACAATAGCAGCTAAAATGTGGCATGATACATGGACAATAGGATGGAACCAATTTAGAGAAACCGATAAAAGCTCATGTACCTTATGTCTGAGGGTCAGTGAGTCGGTGATCTGCATTTTTACCATCATGTGACACACATGACGTCAATTGTTTTCCAAACCACAGCAGACAGAGTGAAACTGGTTAACTTGCTGATGAGTTGGAGGTGTGCAGTCTGTCACCTGCTGCTCTTCATCTAACAGCTCAGTGGGGCAGCTCCTGACTCTTATTATCACTCCCTTACATGTTTTCAACTCCTCTGTGGCCACAAGTAATCAAAAAGTGTTTTTACTTTTGTGCATGTCATTGTCTCATTAACCCCTGTCTTAGAAGATTAAAATGATAAAAATAATAAATGAAAATGCAACACTTGTATAAATGTTAACATATTTATGAATATAAAAACAAATAAACATGTCAGACATGCATTTGCTGAAAGAAAACTTGATCTAAATTAAACTCTGTCCAAAATTGACAAGTGTACTCATTTTTGGACCAGGGGACATGAATATATTCACTGCTATAATTTGGAAACTTTGACTTTAGATGCAAATTTCATTGTTGCAGATGAGTGATTCACACTTCGAACTAATGTTACCCAACACATGCCTATGCCTTCTCAAAATGCCTTGTGGCGAGACCTGTCCTGATTTTCCTCTGATTAGCTATACCCTTTGAGGCATCTGCTTACTGTTAATGTTTACCAAGCTATGGTGTACCCCACTGCTTACCCAATGTCAGCCCAAACTGGAATCGGCATCCTGAGGCTCTGTAAAGGTTAAGCTCGAACAGATAATGTATGGATTTTTCTCAGTGGACACAGTATATTGCAAGAAATCCAGCTTAAATATGGCTGGTGATAGGAATACAGTGTGAGAAAAGTTAGAAATTAGATCAGTGTGTAGTTGGTGTTTCTGTTTTGTGTGTATTTCCAGCATGGCACATCAGATGGCGCTCTGTGTGAATGCGACTGACTTTGTGTTTCCTCATCAAACCTTCAGTGTCTTCTCTATCATTATTCCACCTGCAACTGTCTTTGCTGGGACATTATATTGACTTCTATTCATTGTGGACAGCCAAACTCAAACAAAAAACCTTAACTTTAACTATAACCAGTTCATACCTGACACAATCTAGTCCAATCAAGGCCAGTGTATGCACCAGAAAAAGACTGTTAATGGGTAACAAAAGCACACACGCACATACACACAGCTGTGTTCTGATCATTTAAGGAGACATTATATTGACTTACCTGTTTACTATAGTTTTCATGACTTGCATTTTTCTCCATAAGAAAGGCAAAACCCACACAAAGTGACTATGTAAACAATCTATGTCCCCGCTACGTGAGTAATGCAAGTACACGCACATCGACCAACACCTCTCTGTGTGGCTTCCTCCCTTATCATTGTCCTCCACCCTGGCAAAAAAAAAAAAAAAAAACAACCCGGGGGCTTTGTGAAACACTTAGTCCCTCCTGCATTTGTTTGCTCTCTCATCCACAGAGGTATTCGCTGGCAGCTTTGTTTCCTCTCGCCTCCCTTCACCTTCCTCTTCCATCACTCTCTTTTTGTCTGTCTGTCCAAGGTTGCTCTCTTTCTTTTTCCCTTTAATTTTTCTGGCTTTCTTTTTACTTTTTGTAATCATCATAGTGTACCGCTGTTTTTCACCCCTCTTCTCTCCCTCACTGGATCCCTTTCTCTCTTTCTCTCCTCCCCAGATCTTTTCCATACTAACCCCAGCTTCTCTGTTTTTTCTCTCTTTTCCTTACTTCTGTCATTTATTCCTTCCAATGCCATATTCCCTTTAACCCTTCTGTTCCTACAGAAAAACCTTATTTTCTTTCAGCCCTCCCACACTGCCTCCTCTTATTATCTGTCTATACATCCATCTTTTCCTGCATCCTTCCTTCCTGAGATTGAAGCTGTGTGGACAGCCAATTTTCCTGACAGGACGCACAATTTTGGCTCAACAGACTTACTGGAATGGTTTTCATCATTGTCGCAATGACTGTTCTCCAGAGACACAAAGAAACAAGATGACAAAAGGAAACAAGAGAAAAAATAGATGAGGAAACAAGCCCCCAGTCATCGTCTGACTGCTGAGTCTCACAGATGAAACCATAGCAACATAGCAGATGACACGAGCATCTGTGTTTTCGTTTTCTCCTTTCCTTACCTAGATGAAAACTAATCCTTCCAGGTTTGTTATTTCCCCACAGACACAAGTTTTGGAATCATTAATTATTACCTGCTTTGTGTCTGGGTTACTTGAAAGTCAGCATTATATAAACATGATATTTAGAGGTGGGGTTTTTTAAAATCTCCATATCTTGAGTATTTCTTTAAAAAAAAAAGAATATATGTGATCAACTAACCTTTACATTGTAGGCTGGGGGAGCTCAACTGTCCATTCTGTCATTGGATGTGCTGTAAATAGCCTGAGTGTGATGTAAAATATCTTACCACCACTACTGGCCAAGAGCTTTATTTTAAAACTTTAAAATGTAATACTTCCAATACTTAACAATATCTGTTCCATTAAAGAACCCTGTTGCACAGCAACTGTCAATTTTCAAGTTTACAAGTGTCACTTTTTAAGTTTAGCACTTTCTCTCCGAAAATATCTTTGTGATTGCATCGATATATTCAACAACTCCCTATAAATCTGTAGTGAGAAAAAGTGCGGGTGCACAAATGTAAAGAGTTCTGCCTGTGAAGGTAGCTGTCCATGGTGCTGAAGAGATTGATTTAAGGTTGATTTTTAACCTACTTGATTTTTTTTTTTTTAATTAATATTAAAGTTAGTTACTCAATTCAAGTTTGGTCTAAAAACACATGCACAAAATCATTAAAGTTGAGTTAGAATGCTGCAGTACAATGTAAAAAAACAAAGTATTGAGTGAGTTCTGACTACGTGGTATGCAGTTTTTGTGTGGACGTGAAATACCTGGATGGTCTGTATGTTAGATTAACAAGAATATTTGACAATGTGGCTTGCTGGACACACTTAATCCTCCAAATGCATATCCTTAGACTGTTCAAATCAACATGTGCACCTTCTTCTGTTATTTCTCTGTACTAAGCCTCATCCATCAAAGTCCTCTTCTGTCTCATCCAGAAAGCATTTTTCATATCAAATAAAAAATATAAAATATAAAAAAATATATACAAACAAAGTTTCAGATTTGATTTGTTGGACAGAGTGCCATAAAGCCTTACACAGGGTGTAGTGCCATTTATATCTGCTCCTCAAAGTTAGCAGAGTAACTGGTGATGGGGTGCAGAGTGACTGGCAAAGAGAAACCTCTCACCCTATGGAAAGTCTGTGTACCATCAACATAATTTTAAGCTGTTAATTTAAGGCCAAATAGTTACATAATATAGCTTTGTAAAAAGGAAAGAATAAAAAAGATTAAACCAAATGCTATTCAAGAATCATCATTCAATCATCATTCATCAAAGGGTTCCCAAAAATCTCAGTCGCTTAAGAGCCTGTGAAGTATTGGTATTGATATCACCTTTATCTTGCACACTAGTCATTGCTATAAGAGGGATTTAACAGTAAAAAGAACTTCTTTCTGTTTTTTGACCGAGCTAAGTACATTTAAGGCCATTCAACTCATCCAACATGCCCCTTACCTGCTGTGTATAAAATGTTGAGCAACTCTGAGCATCTTGTTCTGTCTTGTCTATTGCCTGGACCTCTCCTTCATCTCAGTCTTTTTCATCTTTTTCATCCAGTCACCTTCTCCATCTTCTCTGGCTCCTTCGATCTTACAAAAAGAAACTTGGACAATTTCTCCATCATCAGTCTAACCCATTTTCTATATCTCCTATGGCTCCTCCTTTATGTTCATCATCTTCATCCCAAATTCCTCCTTCATTTTCTTTGTCCTTTGTAATCTTACAAGAAATGATGCACAGCTAGAGTTCCCTCAGACCATCTGGGGAAATCATCAGCGACCAGCCAGTGATCATCAGTGCTGTCGATGGTGTTCCTAAATAGTGTTAAATTTGCTGTTGTCCCTCTGCAGACAGGATCCTCTGCCAAATTGGTTATCCAACCAATAACAATACAACAGCTAGATAATCTTGGGTTATTTTACCAGAGTCACTTAGTCGATGAAAAGACTCTGCAGCTTATTCCATCCATTAAATTGTTCACCTCACTGATGAATCTGGGTCGGTGTTGCAGAGCCGACCCTACATGAACTGTTATAATTAGAGAAGACTGCAAATAATTACACATATTTATTGATCAGATAGAACATTTTGAAAATGGCTAAAGTTTAGATATATGGTGACCTTTTCAAGAGGCTCAAGGAGGTGACTTTGATTTAAAAAAAAAAATCTTATTTAGCACTTCCAATTTATGCACTGTGGAGGACTAAAAATGCCAAAATTAAATAAATAAATGCATCATTAAATAATTAATTAAATGTGTCTTTAATTAATTAAAATTGGAATTAAATACATAAATGTGTTATTTGTGGAGGACTAAAAGTGCCAAAATTAAATAAATAAATCGATTTGCCTTGACTTGATGTGCAGGGTACCAATCAGGTGTTAGGATCCGCCCACCGACTTTGATGGGCGAGGTTGACAGACAAAATAAATTCATGATCCACTGCAACACAAGGACCATGAAATAATTAATTAATTAGTGAAATAATTATATATGTTTTTTTGTTTTTTTTTGCCTAAAATGAATTCGAATTTTAATGAATTAATGACACATTTAATAACACATTTATGTATTTAATTCCAATTTTAATTAGTTAGTTATAGTTATTAGTTATTTAATGATGTATTTATTTATTTAATTGTGGCACTTTTAGTCCTCCATAAATGCACAAGCTTTGAAGACTCAAATAATCAGGGGCCTGCAAGATGTTGTCTAAAATATCAAGTGTATTGATTTTGAAAAAGTCTCACTGGAAGAATTAAGCTTCTTTATAAAAACCCGATACTTTATTTTTTTAATTTTTCCCTTGCAGTTTTACATTCAAAAAGTTTATATCCACAGAATATATAAGAGATTGGCATTGATAACATGTTGATGATTACATGTTAGCTACAAGGTAATTTTGCATGGCATCTGGTTACTTACCCTTTGTCATTAGCACATCAGATCTGACAGAACTTTACAAAGCTTAGTTTGACTTTTAGAAGAGTAGTATTGCGTTGTCAGCTAGTGCAGAGAAATCTAGTTTTATGCCTGCATTAAGACAGTCAAGGATAACAAAAAATGACTCTGATAATCACCTTGCACTCCAAATGTATATGTACAAGTTTTAATTTCAACACCTAAAGATGGAAAATATTAAAAAAGGTTAATAAATAAGAGTTGCATGATACATGAATGTAACTCATTACAACAAACAAGTAGGAGGTATGTGATTTTTGAAGGTAGGTGATTATGCTTAAATGTAAAAACAACAAGCTGCACAACTGTTTTCTCTTCTCACAGCTCAGTGTTCACAGCAGAGGTGTCTTTACAGATAAATTAGGATCAAATTTTTATGTTAGAAAACTGACATTGCCGCTTTTATAAGAAGCAAATTTTGTCCAAAAATTGATCAGGTGAACTTATAAACAACAGCAAATTCTTTACTTGTCACAGTGACAGTAATTCATGAAAGGTGGACAAAGATCCAAACACACAGATGCAGGCTGATGAAGTGAAAATACTTAGGGACAAGTCTTTCTTTCAGGCAGACGGGTGGATGAACAGGCAGGTAACCACTTACCACAATAACCCCAGACAGCGGTGATCCAAACACATACAGCAAAAACACAGGAAAGTCCTCAGGAACATGAACAAATACTAAAACTAAACTGAAAAAGAATAAGGCCAGAGCAATAATAACATAGAGCATAGGAGCATGAAGTTTCATGCATAATGACTTTTCTCAAATTCTTAGTGAGTCTCCTCAATCTCTTTCCTTGCCATATTCCAGTCAGGTGCAGCATGTAGGTGCATGTCACTGTACCTTTTGTCACTGTGTGCTCAGAGGTCACAGATATCAGAGGGGTGAAGGTTCCTCTAAGAGGCTTTCCAAGATTTCACTGGACCTTGACATCTAAAAATTGAAACGGGTGCTGCCTGGAGGTGTGTGTAAATAAATAATTCTATAGAAAGAGAGGATGAGGACCCAGCTGAAGGTACTTTTACAAGTCTTACTTGTTAGAACATTCTTGTCCTAAAGTAATAAGGGAGCTTAGATTTGCAGCCTTTTCATTAAAGTTGACAGTGTCTGTTTTTGTTTGTTTGGGTTTTTTTTTTTAATTTTTCCTCGTCAGTCCTGATAGAATCCTAAAATGGTTTGAATTAATTTCTCCAAAAGATCAAAAGATTTGTAAATCATTTCCAAAACTATTTTGGCCACTTAAATCATGTAAACTACAAACCAATCTACTGTGTTCACCCCCTCTGCATTACTTAGTTAATATTTTTTGGGGAAGCCCTCCAGGACCTCCTTCTGCTGTAGATACCACTTTTTAAAGTCCATAATTCCCAAGTCTTTCAAAATTACCAAATTTTCGAAGAGTAATGGTGATAATTGTGGTAGTATATTTTCTTTTGGCTGATTTTTCCCTTTTTTTCTCCTTCAAACTTCTCAACCACTCTTGTTCAACTTCCAGACTCGGTTTATAGACTTGAGAGATGCAAAGGGTTTAAAGACTGTTGGTGTCTGTGTGCGTGTGTGTGAACCAGTGTATAGGACTGCTCTGGGAGGAGGCATGGCTGTGCCACTGTCGCTCCACTTCATACAGAACAGAGATGGAGGAGAGAAGACCGACTTTTACTAAAATTAATTTAATTGATTCTCAACATTTTTCTTAAGATGGAAACTTAAGTTGTGTATGTGGCCTTCCAGTCAACCCTGACCTCCACCCCTCATGGGACTTGAGCTTTTTGTACTGCCTTTTAATGGAGAACTTGCTATGAGTGTCTAATAATATTGCAGATATGTTTACATTGGACTTTAATGGGGCCCTGCAACGTCTCATACAAATGCTAAATGATACCTTCTATGTTTGTGTGAGACACCAAGGGCAGTGACAAAGCTTCAGTATTTGATATGCTGTGAATGAGGCTGGCCTCCAGATTCTAATAAGGGGCTGAGCCCCCCTAAGGTCAGATCCTGGGCGCACTTCCTGTGAAGTGATAGTGCTAACCAAAGAATGCCTGTTCACAGAACACATATGCAAAGCAGTTCCATGCATTAGATGGACCCGCTGAGATGCAGAGTTTCTAGCTGTAGTGTTATATTTGACGATACTGGAGCAGTCTAGATGCTCGCTCTCCCTGGTTGTTTGAAGTCTTATCCTCTGGATTAGGGACAGCATCACTGATCTCAAAACTGTACTTCTGCTTTCCATCTGATGACCCAGTGACACCAGCTCTTAACCAACAACCCATCCTTTAACATCTCATCCTGAAATGTATGTGGGTGCTTTAAAAAATTATACACCTTAGATTGTGGCTGCTGTAAAAATGGAGTGGTGAGGTTAGATCAGATAGCTGCTGTATCAGCTCCAAGACAAAGAAAAAAACAGTTCTTCATGCTCTGAGTGTTGGAGATAAAAGGAATAAAGATGAAGATGGAGACTGGAGCGAAAATAGCCTTAAGCACGGACACACACTCAAGATTAGAGTTAACACATTACACAATGTTACACAAGTGTGCAGCCATGTAGTCAATGGACACACACACACATTCACAGGCATGCACAGACACACACACACACACAAGGATGAAAGCACATACAAACTCATAAATACATCCAGAAACGTGCCTCTCATGCACACACTGTCACACACAGATGTGCATTTCCATGAGTACCTGCACAGACACACACATACACATACAGTAGAGATTAATAGCACTAAGATGAAGCAATAAGGAGGCTTTATGGGGCATGGAGAAGAGGCTTATCACAGTGAGATGGCATGCAAACACACACATAAAGGCGCATGCACAAAGGCACACACATGCATTTATTCTAGAGGTCAGTTTCCTGTGTACTCATCCTTGAAGGGCAGCATCCCTATTTCTCTTTCACAGTTAGTCTTTATCTCTGTCCTTGCACACAGAGCCAGAGGTCACAGTTCTCTGCAGGAAGCAACATGTCATTGTGAGAGAGTTGTCAGTCAAACAGATAAGGTTATACTGTATTTACCCTGACATGGCCGACTTAACTATGGATTGCTGCTAAGTCAGAGCTGAACAATCAGTGGTCCATCATCGGAAGATCGCACCTCTACATTAGCTCTGTGAGAGACAGCAGAGAGGCGGAGGAGAAGAGGTGGATGACTTCTTTTCATTTGTTTCCTCAACTGAAACACTTCTTGAAAATGACTGTAGCTCACTCACCTGCAGTTGACCCAAGCAACAAAGGGCCACTAAAACCAAGAAAAAAGCTTTTCCTGATCTAAAATTATTGTTTCCTTCATAAGACGTTGGAAAAGTGGAAAAGGCAAACAGCAAACAGTTTAAACCAATTACAAACAGCTTTTACAGCAAACCAACTTCCTGAGGATTTAAAAAAACAGTTACCTCACTTGCCTTTTTACAAACTTAGGCAAGTTCCAGAATTCTTGGCACTCAATCATGTATTTTTTCAAACCTTGCATTACCTTTTAGCTTTTGTACAACAAGTATTAGTAACTGAAGATATTACCTTAACATCTAATGGTAAAAACTGTGATGCCAACCATTACCAATGTTTTTTAGAGAGAGAATTTGATGACCTGTTTTAAAACTGCATCCCTCAATATTTTTGTATTTAAAGAAAGAAAAAATACAGGAATTACCTACAAATCACCTGCTTTTTAGCCTTTTTAAGCTCATTGTTTTGGGTTTATGGCCAACAACTTCATGGTTTTGATTCAGTCCAAGACTCTTATAAAATTGTTTTCCAGCTTCTTTAAGGTATTTTCAGTTAAAATAAATAAATTAATCAATAAAGATCTGATTTAAACACACTGTGCTTTAATGTGCATGTGAGCATATACCCCGACACAGATATTGGATTGCTTGGTGAATTACACACTCTAATGATACCAGGTTGAATGGTCATAACATAAAGCAGTCAATAAGAAAATAGCATGATAGGTTCACTGTCTGCTGTTGCCACTTTTTTATAAATGCCACTGAATATTGAAATCGCTTTACAGATGCAGGAAAACATAAAAAAAACAACTCTAAACTCTAAACATATACACACATTTCTGTGCACTCACACACACATACACACACATTTATGTGCACTCACACACACATACTTTAATAATAACTTCAATAAGTTTTGCTTCATCCTGTCTTGTTGTCAGAGATGTATTAATCACGACGTCATTCTTGTTTTTCACGTCCCTGTTTCACTTTTTGGTCACTTCTTACCTTCTGTCTCTCTCTGTTTTTCTACTCAGTAATCCAGACACACATGCACATGAGCACACACACCCACAGACATGCATTCAGTGCTCATTACTTGCTGCCTTTTTTGATTGTTATAGCAGTTGCTTGTAAATATGGATGTTTATTTGGGAAAAATTAGTAATTGTTTATTGATATTCAAATATAATAAACAAACTCTATTGCATTTTATGCAGATGTCTGTGATTTGTGATTTGATGATTTGTGCTTTTGTAACAGGGTAATTATAGTTGTTGTTATAATGTTTGAAGTTTGCCAAAATTTATTTAAATATCTTTTGTTTATTGATGCAAGGCTTCTGTTATCTGTTGTATTTGAGCGTTCTCATGTGGTGGTTGGTGGTTACCATAGTAACCGGAAGACGCCAGTTCGTTCCTTTCATAGCTGGCGATTTGTGATATGTATTAAAAAACAACTCCGTGATCTTTCGAAATTCTAAGTTATATTGTTGACTTCACTCAAATCGAAGTTTGTGTTAAATGACAGGAGGAGTTTCGTCATGTTTTATTAATAATTATTAAGAGTCATTTGTTTGTTATTACTGCTGCTTTGGTTTTGATTATAGCCCGCAAAATCAGTTAGCTAATAAAATCGTTAGCTGCTGCGCACCGTGCGTTATTGTTTTGAGGAGCGTTGCGCAGTTAAAGTAAAAATAGCAATTGTTTTAGTGTATTTATTGTATTCCTATTTTAATGTATAGGGGCAGGAGCTGGGTATTTGCAGATCACCACCAACCACAGTGTGTGTTTTAACAGGTATGCTTGTATCTTTGTAATAAGAGGTGTTTAAGTTTATTATTTTAGATGATATTATGGGAGCCTTGCATTAATGTGTTATATGTTGTTCATCTAAAAAACTAGAAAATGGGTTCATGGTTGTTTTGTGAAATTATTGTATGTTTCTCAACAAAACTATATGATCACATTTGACAGAGTTAAGAGCTGCCCTTTCGTAGCTGGCGATTTGTGATATGGGGCAGGAGCTGGGTATTTGCAGATCACCACCAACCACAGTGTGTGTTTAACAGTTTGAATAAACACCGTGAACCCGAGAGGAGCTGTCCAGTGGTTCCTTCTGTCTGCTGGAATGGTGTGAGAATAGAGGGGTTACACAAAGTTTTATATAATTTTTGCATCAAATAAAAATGTGAAGAGGTGCTGTATGGCAGGGAAATTAATTTTCCAAGGGTGGATGGGGGCGTTGACAGTCTTTGAGAGGATGTTGAAGGCCAGACTGCCAGTTACATCATGTGTACTTGAACAGTTAAAGCACCATAAGGGCCCTCGTTCCCACCTGGAGTTGGGCTGTGTCCTGGGTGATCCCATCACTAGTGGACAGCGTAAAGTACAGGTACAATATAGTACAGCACGCGAGACGCACTTCTGTGTAAGTGAAAGTAGTACTCGCGCGACAACGGCATCATAAAAAAACGAGACAACAAGCAGTAGCCATGACAACAGATTACAATTCTGCAAACGACATCGAGAGAATTCTGAAGAGCCCATGGAGATGTACAACAAATACCTCAAACATCTTTGTCAGTGGGTAAATCAAAATTGTGTTAAGCCTGGCTCAAACTACAGGATTTTAAAAATCTTATAAGATTCTGAGATCGGGTTGTACCACACACATAAGGAGAATCTTATAAGATTATCATCTCTTAAATCTTAAACACGCACACACTACAAGATTCTAAAATAGTGACCAGCACACACTACAGGATTTCATCAAGATTATCGGACCAGAGAGCGACGCACTGGAAGGCGGACCAATATGGCGCTGTGAACGCTCTTGACTTCGAGTGCAGCTATCAAACTGCATATTGGCATGTGACGACGGCTCTTGTACAGCCTACAACATACTTTTTGGATATAGTATTGATTCGTCTCTGTCAATTAGCTTTTATTCTTAAACTTTTGAGGTAACCTCAACAAGTTATGTCGAACTCCAACAGGAAGAGGGAAAATGCGGTGAAAAAGTTGGAAGATGTTACCGCCGCCAGTGCGCTTAATGTACTCCTTGATAACTGCCATGATTATTCCGCCTGTGAAGACGCTCTGAGATTCTCTGTGATGAGTGAGAAAGACTTTCCTTCTCTGCCTGTCACCCCAGAGAAACCTCCGGCCAAGAAAGGTAAACCTGAAATGGCTAACACTGACATTGTTGCTACTCTGTCAAAGTTAATCAATGCAAGATCAGATGAACTGAAAACCTTGGTCCAGAATAATACTGCTCAAATCACGGGTTTGAGGGAAGAAATGGAGACTGTCTGCAAGCAAGTGAGTGAAGTGAAGGGGAAAGTATCCAAACTCGAGCTTTCTCTTGAGGAAGAAAAGAAACATGTATACATGCTGGAGACACGTATCACCGAGCTGGAAAGATATTCGAGAAGGTGGAACCTTAAACTTCATGGCGTAACCGAGCGGGTGGAAGATAAAGATGTACGGAAAGAAGTGATCCGCATCTGTCAGATGCTGCTGCCGTCGGATGCTGAACGTCTCCCGGATGTGATAGACACTGTACACCGCGTTGGAGTAAAGAAACCGAACGGCTCCAGAGGCATCATCCTGCAATTCTCCTCCCGTGTACACAGAGCTGCTGTCTGGGCTGCAGCTAAGAATTCATCTCACCTTCAAGACAGCGGCCTGCGCTTCGCAGAGGATCTCTACAAAGCCGACAGAGAGTCTAGGATGAAGCTGTGGCCACTTGTGAGCAAAGCTCGCAAAGCTGGGAAGGCTGCCTACTTTATAGGTGGTCGTGCTTTCATTGATAAAAAAGAGATTCCTCTCCCAGTCTGAATTAAGGTGCATGACTGATTTGACTTAATTTACATGCACGATGTTGCTCATCTGTTCTATATGTTACAAGAGTCTGACGGCTGTACCTAGGCTGTTCTTACAGTTTTCTCTATGCTTTAATACGATGCTGTTCTCGTATCATTCCACCATATAGCTTTAAGGGAAAATCTGTGTGGCCGTCATTTTCAAGTTCATCTTTCGATACAAGTTTGTCGTTATCTTTAGTTTCTCTCAATGCCAGGGGTTTAAGGGATAATTTGAAGCGAAAAGCTTTATTTTTATTTGTAAAACAATGCAAAACTGATATGTTTTTTTCAGGAGACACACTCTATTAATGATGACATACATTTTTGGAGGTCTCAGTGGGGAAATGAAGGTTCTTTCTCACATGCTTTGCAACATTCTGCTGGGGTTTGCACTCTAAAAAATAATTTTACAGGGACTATATTACATACAGACTGTGATAAGAATGGTCATTATATCTGTCAGGTTGTTGACACCTGTAGCACCAATTTGATAATTATTAACATTTACAGATATAACACAATCTCAGATAACAATAGTCTGATTAATGATGTGGAAAAAAGGATTCTCTACTGGCTGGCCAGATTTCCAAATGCTTTTCTACTTATAGGAGGAGATTTTAATATTACATTGGACAACACTATGGACAGATGGCCATCAAGACCCCCGACAAGAGCCAACACAATTCTAAAATTGCTAATGCAAAGGTTTGATCTAATAGATGTCTGGAGAGACAAATATCCATATGACAGAATCTTCACTTGGTCCAACAGATTAAGGTCTAAGCAATCTAGAATAGACTTTTGGTTAATCTCGAATACTCTTAAAGACTGTACACATGTTAACATTCTTCCCACCCCATTAACTGATCACAAGGCTATCCAAATCCACATTCATTTACTTCCCTCTACTGTTAACTATTCACAGAATTCATATTGGAAACTTAATAGTTCTGTTTTGTGTCATGAAATAGTCAAACTCAAGGTTAAAGAGCTAATACAAACCTTTTGGAGTGAGGCCCAGGCTGAAGGAGAATATGGCAGTAAATGGGAACTTCTCAAATTTGAAGTTGGAAATTTTTTTAGGAAATATTGTAGTAACCTGGCTAAAGATAAACGATGTGAGGAACAAAAAATAATTTCCACAATAACTGCCTTGTCCTCCTTGAGTCCTGATAAATTGTCATCTGAAGAAAAAGAAACACTGTTTGAATATCAAAATAAACTAGACAAACTCTATCAGTGTAAAGCTGAAGGAGCTTTTGTGAGGTCAAGGAGGCAATGGATGGAAAAAGGTGAACAGAATTCAGCGTATTTCTTTAGATTAGAAAAATCCCAATCAAAGAATAATACCATTCATCAACTTAGAATAGAGAACACAATATGTGATGATGCAATCCAGATAGCAAACTTTTGTTCCAACTTTTATAAAAATTTATATAGTTCTCAATATTGTGCTGATAGTACTGTCTCATTTTTGAATACTTTAACCGAAACTAACTCAATCAGTTCTGCTGACCAAGAATTCTGTGATCGTCCAATCTCACTCAAAGAAGTTGTAGATTCAATTAATAGCTTAAAAAACAATAAATCTCCTGGAGTGGACAGACTCACGTCTGAATTTTATAAATCTTTCTCAGAAGAATTGGCTCCCTTCTTAGTAGAAGTATTGTGTGAAAGTATTGACAAAGGAGTCCTCCCTCCGACTCTAACACAGAGCTTAATAACCCTCATTCCCAAACCTAAGAAAGACCTGTTACTTATTGATAATTGGCGCCCAATTAGTCTTTTAAATAATGACTATAAAATTTTGGCAATTACTTTCGCTAAGCGCATCCATAATGTTTTGGATAGTATTATAGATGAGACGCAGACTGGATTTATGAGGAATAGGCATATTTCCAACAATATTCGCCTTGTACTTGATATTCTAGATTATCCAGACTTGATTAACTATGAAAGTTTCATTCTCATCCTGGATTTTTACAAAACCTTTGACTCAGCTGAACACAAATTTATCTTTAAAACGCTTAACAAATTTGGTTTTGGCAACTTTTTCTGCAGAACAATTAAAACATTATACACAAACGGAAATAGCTCAATTAAATTGAAAAATGGCACATCTCCCAGATTTGAACTGAAACGTGGCATACGTCAAGGCTGCCCTATTAGCCCTTATTTATTCTTGCTTTCTACCCAATTATTAGCTAACCATATCAAAGCTAGTAGCTTGAAAGGTATGTCAGTTATAGACCGGGAAATCATTATCAGCCAGCTAGTGGATGATACTACCCTTTTCTTAAAGGACGCCTCTCAAATTTCTCTTGCTCTTGACATAATTCGGGTCTTCTCTAAGGCTTCAGGTCTCCATTTAAATGTAAATAAATGTGAATTAATGGCAGTCAAGAAATGCGAATTACCCTCCATTTGTAACATTCCAATTAAGGAAAGTGTGTCCTACCTGGGAATAGTCATAACAAAAAACCAGAAAGATAGATGTGATTTAAACTTTCTCCCAATTATAGAAAAAACCAGGAAAAAACTTAATCAGTGGCTGCAAAGGGATCTATCTTTAAAGGGCAGAATATTACTCACTAAAGCAGAAGGTATATCAAGGCTTACCTATGCTGCTATTGCCTTGGATGTTGATAAAAAAATTAGTAAAGAAATTGACCAATTGCTCTGTAACTTTATTTGGAAGAACAAAACTCATTATATAAAAAAGTCAGTCTTAATGAATAGCTTTAATAGCGGTGGCCTCAACTTCCTTGACTTCAATACACTGAACAATAAATTCAAGATTAATTGGATTAGACAGCATTTAAAAAACCCCACCTCTGTGTGGAATTTTATTTCCTATCATATATTTTCTTATCTGGGTGGCCTGAAGTTCATTCTACTATGTAACTATAACATTGATCGGATTCCTGTCTCTCTCTCAAATTTTCATAAACAAACACTTCTGGCATGGTCCCTTATCTATAAACAGAATTTTTCTCCAAACAGATATTTTATATGGAACAACATGGATTTGTGCTATAAAAGAAAATCTTTATTTTTTGAAAACTGGTTCAAAAACGGCATTATGCTGGTTAATCAACTTTTCAGTAAGGAGGGAAAACTTTTTAACTGCCAAGAATTTCTTTGTTATAAGATTCCTGTGAGCCCCAAACAATTTGCTGTGGTCTTTGATGCTCTTCCATCTGGAGTTATCATGCTATATAAGGATTGTGCTTCTTCAGCTTCTGTTATAACACCTTCTCTTGACCCTGTTGACACACATATGGGAAGGCTGTGTTTTCTCCCAGCTTCCTGTAAAAATAACAAAAGAATCCGCACACTATTCCTGACTGACTGTGTTTCGGTCCCATATGTCATTGCAACTTGGAACAAGCTTGTTCAGGGCTTATGTTGGGAGAAAATATGGTCTCTTCCTAATAAATATTTACTGGTTAACAAAGTTAAAGAGATTACCTTTAAGCTCATTCACCGTTGTTATCCTGTCAAGTCATTTTTAGTCAGGTTCAAGAAGGACATTGACACTATGTGCACATTTTGTAACGTGCATCCAGAGACTGTCTACCACTTGTTTTGGACTTGTGAACACACTCGAAAATTGTGGCAAGGCATCTGTCGCTTTATACTGGACTATATCTATGATGATTTTGTACTTTGCTTTAAGGATGCGATGTTTGGGTTTACAAGTTATAAGATAGAATTA
>JAPZDV010021062.1:0-20256 GCA_029814665.1 Acanthurus lineatus | reverse complement strand
ATTGTAACTATAACGGAATACAGTTACTCTTATTTTGTATTTTAAATACGTAACGCCGTTACATGTAATCCGTTACTTCCCAACTCTGGCTATGAAACAGTATTGGCATGTTCCTTGAGAGGGCTTTAACACCCAGCTTTTGAGTGACACCTCATTTTAACTATTAGGAACTTCCGGATCTTTTCCACAGCCTACATTAACCAACAAAAGTCTGCACTGAAAGTAAGGTGGTGCCCCTCTTGCCTTGTGCCTCTGGGAAGAGAAATTCATCCTGCAGGTGTGCTAAAGGGAATATAGGATGTCCACCCAAGTCATTTTGTTGCTCAGTTACTAAAGGAGGTGTTAAGCCATGATGAAAGCCAAGACTGGATTGGGTTGATCATACCATATGAAGCAATTACAACGATAAATAGCAAACATAGCTTTGTTGTCAAGTAACGCATCTTCCATTTGAGGCAATGGGCCAGTTTTAGTCTTGAGTGTTTGTTTTGCCACAGGAGAGCTAAAAGAGCACTATTCAATTTTGACACTGATTTGCATGATAACAATATAGGAGGCATTTGAAATGGATATACTAGATGTGCCAGAAGGTTCATCTTGAATAAGTGTACCCCCCAGCAATGACAAGGGGACACTAGACCATCCTGCTTAATACACCATACAAAAGGGACAAAATTGGCCTTATACAAATCAGATAAAGTGGGAGCAATATGAATGCCAAAAAAAGTAAAACCTGATGGAGACCATTGACATGAAGAAGCATGAGCAGGTACTCAAGGATCTTGCTTGTAGAGGGACATTGCCTCAGATTTTTAATAGTTTATCTTATATCTAGAAAATGTAGAGAACATATCAATAAGTTCGATAATTTGATTTAAGATCTGGCAGGATTACATAAGCAGAGTACCACATCATAAGCAGTCAATAAAATTTTGTTTGTACCTGTGTGAATGCCCCTAATGTCAGGATCTATAATCCTCTGCAGTGGTAAAGAGTAAAGGTGATAGCGGGCAACCCTTTGCAGTGCCTCGTTCAAGTGGGAAGGCAGGGAATCCCTTGCCATTTGCTATATCTGAGGCTTTCTGGGCAACATGTGACACTTTTATAAATTTCAGGAAGTTGTCACTAAGCCCAAAGTTAGAAAAGATATGTAATTGCCTCATGCTATTGCATGAATTACGTCCCAATATAGACCAGTCTGATCTGCAGATCTTAATTGTTGTAAAACATCCTTGAGATGACGAGCTACTGTAATATATAAACAAGATAGACACTTCAACCCTTCCCAACAAAGTGCTAAACTTTGCGCATCTCGCACTAATTCCACAACACTTTCATACAAAACACTTAACAGCAAACACTTTAATTTCATTAAACTGACATTAAACAAAACAGTTTCAATTTTAAATCAGCCATTTATCTGAGCTAGATAAATGCAACAGCTTGTGATTATTGATTATTATTGTGATTATTTATTGAAATTTTGACTCTTTCTGGACTAGACATGACCAAATAGCCTGCATCCCAACACTAAGGGTATTAAAAATCTCACTCAGAATTTCATAACTACATAGCTTTTAGTTCAGACTGACATTGACTTCAGCTTGACCCTGAACTAGAAGTCAGCCCTGACAATAATAAAGAGCACCTCTCCCTGGGTCCTGCTGACCTCTCCTCCTTCAACGATATGTCTACTAGCCTCCCTCATTCCAGATATTTTTTGTAAATTCTATTGTTAATTATCTCCAGAATGAAGTCAGAGTGTCTTTGCAGGTGTCGAGTATCCCAGTTAATTTCAGAGCAAGGCTGTCTAAACTACAGACTGGTATTTACACAAAAGGAAGTGTTCCATCCAATTTAATCCCTACACAGACAGTATCTGCCAACTAGAACATTTCTCAAGAAATTTTGAGTGTGCCTGATGCTTAGCAAATGTAAAACCCTTCATATTGCCACTATCATGTCAGCAGTAACAGCAATATAGCAGCTCATGACAGTGGGATTCATAAGCCACGCGCTGTATGCATAAGTGTCAGTGAGAGAGTAGGACAAAATGGCCCACATTTATGCTCTATTTAATATTAACAGACACTTGCAGGTTCCTAAGCCCCTCTGGTAAAGCCTATTTTTTTAAGTCCAATATACTTACCATGTTGTAACCATTTACTGGTATATAACAGACTTCCTTTTTTGTTTTTTATGTGCATGTAATATAATTATAATTTTTGATAATACTCTTAACACAACTGAGATATCTTCTAGGAGCTCTGACTCAAAGCTCGTCTGGTATTTTGCAACTTGCTCACTTACAGATGAAATGTTTTATTCTCTTCCTTTTTCTTTGTCTGCACTAACAACACCCTAACCATATCTGCCTTTACACTGTGAGACCTTTATAACATATATATTAGAGGTGAGATAATCTCTTCAACTACATATAAAATGAAAGAAATATTAAAAGAATGTGAGAGCAAACAAATTACTCAGACATCATTATGCTGTTTCACAATGCCCTACAATCTTAAAGAACATCTGTTTTTACACAATAATATGTAAAGAATATAATGACTAATCTCACCATGGTACTATATTATTTTTAGACTGTCTTACATGAACAGGGGAATAAGTCTTGTAAATTATGAACCAGTTAATCTCCAGGATTCAAGATGATTTAATTCTCATTTTACAACACAAGGTTGTAGAACAAACCTCAGCTGTAGTCCCCTTATGTTCTACCAAAACAGAGAATTAAGCAAATGTACAAATAATTTAAAAGTTTTAAAAGCTGCCCTGTAGTCTGGTGATAAAGCAGCAATTACTCTTCACTTTCTCAACAGTAGCAGGGTGACAAGGATGTGGCTGGGGTTGGGTACTGTCTTTAAATGTCCTTTGGGCTTTGCACAGGCCTCACCTCTTCAATTTCATATGGTGAATCAAAATGCAACCTATTGAGGGTCTAGGCTGGCTGGGAGGTTATTCTTGATGTGCTTTATCAGGGCTAAGAGTGAGTGCCATAGGCCTAGTGTCCTCTAGATTAGACACTTCAGACTTTTTAATGACAGGTGCAGATTGTAACTGTCTTGAAGCTGATGGGAGCACTTCTCTTTTTCAGTGGCATGCTTGACTGTCTGTTATAACATCCTTCAGCTGATTGGCAGATGTTTTTAGTAAACAACTGACTTATTATCAGGTCCAGCAGCTGTACCAGGGCTTTGGACTAACTTCTTTTACTAGTAGCACTGTAGCACCTAACAGTAAATTTTTAGAAGCATAAGCAGAAAATTGAGGGGCAACCTTAAATGGACCTGCAATAAGGAGACCAGATTTCTGAAATGATAATTGGGAGAATTACCAGTTCAGCAGTCATTATACAATTCAAATATTATGTATGATATAAAAAAGGGGAACAACTGCGGTTTCATGTACTTTGATCATGGTAAGTGTTGTGCAGATGGGCTGATAAAATGGATTACTAACTAATTAACTTAAATGAACTAACCTTTCAGTAAATTATAACCTTTTCAGATTTCAGTCATATAGCATGTAGATTCAGACCCACATTTTTATACCAGGCATGAATTCTCTCTTACAAAATAGATTTCCTCTCATTGTGTTAATGAGTTGTGAGAAAGAGCATCTCTGTAACCATAGTGACTCCTGCATGCAGACCCAGTGGGTTCAATGTGAGAGAAAAGGGAGAGGCTCCGCCAGATAAGTTGCTCAGGTAGCCAATGTCATAATGGAAAAAGAATCTAGGGTAGATGTGATTCACTACAGTGGACAGTGGAAATACTGGAACTCATATTAACACTCACATGTGAGGGTAAATCTGCCTACTCTCTGTAGTCTCAATAACATTAGTTAAATATTGTAATATATGCACCACAAACCATAAACAACCATTGCTGTGTGCCTTCATTGTTGATTTTGATCAAAGCATTCAGCTGGGTGTCCCCCTTTTTTAAAACTCACTTCAGCGCCACTGGTGAATAGTTTTAAAAGTAAAAGCTGTACTCACGCTAGCTCAAAAAACGGTCACAAAATGCAACCATGGGGTTGCACTTTAGAGTGTAATACAGGAGTCCAGCAAGGACGTGGTTTCACCGACAATTTTTACATTATGCACTAACAATTGCAGAAAAGTACATCTCAATAATTTTATCTTTTTTAAATATAAACTTCCCTTTAGGGACAATAAAGTTCTTTCTTACTCTTACTTACAAAGATTGGGCTCTCTTCTATGCACAACTCTGGTTCTTGAGTCAAACTCCTCAAGGGGAGCAGGACTCTCTCCTTTTCTTGAGTTGCCCAGGGTAGGAGATGTTGGAGACACTCACAAGCAAGTTCCCCAGGGGGGCTGAGAAGGTCCCCTCTATGCGACTGTTGCTTAAGGGGAGTCTGACTGTTCTGGCTTATGTGCCTAGTAGTGGCACAACAGTGGGCAGGTCCTGAGAAGCCAGACGGATTGCAGTTCCAGTGATCACTGAAGCAAAAACCCAGGTGAGGAAAGAATCCAGGGAGGCTAATGAGAGTGACTTTCAGTTGGCTTCAAATAAGTTCTGCCAAACCGTTGCCAAACTGGCAACACAAAAAGGAAAAACAGGGCTTGGCCAAGACTATGTTCATTCAGGGGGGAGAAGTGCTGACCTGGACTGACAATATTAACCAGAGGTGGAAGGAGCACTTTGAAGAGTTCCTTAACCTGGCCACCACGTCCTCGGTGGAGGAGGCAAGCTTTAAAGACTCATGGGAGGACTTCTCCATATCTCTGGCAGAAGTTGATGATGTAGTTAAGAAGCTCCTTTGCAGCCAGATGTCTGGAATGGATGAGATTCACTCTAAGATGCTGAAGGCTTTGGACATTGTTGGGCTGCCTTTTCAGTATAAAGTGGAATTCAGGGACAGTACTTGCAGAATTGCAGACCAAAGTAGTGGTTCCTATTTTTAAGAAGGGGGACTGGAGGATGTGTTTCAATTATCAGTGTATAACCCTGCTCATTCTCCCTCTGAAAGCATATGTCAGGGTGCTAGAAAGGAAGAAAATCCGGGAGAAACAATGCAGATTCCATCCTGGTCAGCAGACCACCTTTTTACCATATGTGCTTTGGGGACTAGGATCATGTCCCCCATGGAGTCCTTTGGGGAATACTGCAAGAGTATGGGGTGCTTGGACTGGCTATACAAGCCATTCAGTGGCAGCAAAGCCCAAAGGAGCAACCCTGCCAACACCTGACAGGGGAAAATGGCTCCAACATGCACAGCCAACACTAACCTAACCTCCAGCCTAATGCAAAACTCAACTTAATTTATTTAACCTTTACAACTTACAGCGTCTCTACAATTGCACACAACACACAAAACCAGCCACTCAAGGCTTCCAATTTCACACCAAAACTTAACGCTGCTTCCTTGTAAATGTACTTACGTCACTTCATTCACAGCAATTTACTAGCTCATTTATAAAGTTGCGGACCAATTGCACAACAAAACATGAATGGACGAACGGACGAGCCCCCATTTTGTCATGACCTGGCTCGTACGCCATGACAAAAAATTGAGAGACACAGGTTCATCATAAAGTTAACAAATTTATTTAAATAACAAAGTACTAGGCCAATGCCAACAGAACAAAACGCAACGCCAGAGGGATCGAGGTCGAGAGGCGACTGCCAGATCTTAAATTATCAGGGAAACTGGCCAGGTACTCCTGGTTACCAAAATTGAGACCTGCCCACTAAGGTACCTGCAGAAAACAGACAAGCAACAAAACAAGGGGAAAAACACAGAACAGGCCCTACAGCAGCAGGCAGCTGTCACAGGTCTTTGACCTCAAACATGCACTAGGACGGTTTGCAGCTGAGTATCAAGCAGCCAAGATGGCAGTCGGCACCTCCAAATCACTCCCACCCCTGGGTTTGGAGTGATTTCCTGCCCTAAGTGCTGGAGTTTAAGTATCTTGGGGTTTTGTTCATCAGTGACAGGAAAAGGGAGTGCTGATTGATTGGTGGTTCGGTGTGGCATTAGCGGCCATGTAAGTGTTGCTTGGAACTAAGCAGAAGACAATGGATGGAAAATTTATGGTAAGAGCACAATTCAACAACATATGCGAAATGGACAGCCTTATTTTAAGCAGCACTGTTACATATTACATTTAAATGTGGTGACATCACAAAGTGGATAAGTTGCATGTTAGAGTTTATGCCTCATGAAGCTCAAAGCTTTTATTTAAGCAAGAAACCTTTTCTATTTTAAATGTTTTTGAGACCTATTTCATCTTACTTAGGAAAGTGGGGAGAGTATTTTTTTTTGTTTTTGTGTCTGTAAATTGGGTTTGTAGAAAATCCTTGTTTTTCTATTGTCATTGCTTTATTTTTATTTTTTTAAATATTTCAAATTATCACCCTCTAAACTTGTGAGAGCATTAACCCTAATGCTTGAATGGAAGTCTGTGGAGTCCGGTTAAGGCTTTGAATAGTATTGAAGAAAATAAAATTTTACTTGCCAGTTACTTTGGAATTGTTGGATGTTAGATACACTCAACTAACACTCCACCAACAATTAACTGGTGGAGGTGGTGTTGCAGATTGGAGGATCCTTCCTCAAACTAGAATAATTTTTTTTTTTACATTTCTTTCATTTGGAATCACATGTGCAATACATAACATACACTACTCTTTATCACAGATGGTTATATTTCCACAGTGACCTATTTTCCTTTTTCTTTTTCACAAAACATTTTATACAATTACATAAAGCAAAAACAACATGAACATGGGGCATTTTCATTAAAATGAAAGAATAAAAATACCTTAATATAAAGACAATCGGGTGAATGAAATAAATCTTAAACAAAAAGGGGCGTCTCAGGGAAATATACCTTTCCAATCTTTCCAAATAGCTTCAAATTTGGATTGTTGCAGTCTCAGAGAAAAAGTTATTCTAAAATTATGTCGTACCAATCCTCTATTGATGGGGCATCTGGCTTAAGCCATTTCTTGGTTTTCTGCTTTTCTAGCAGCCACACTTAGTACACCAAACAGATATCTTGCTTTAACACCCATAGTTATAAAGTGTATAAGCCCAAAAAAAATGTTCGTCCCAGTTAAATATGATATCTGACCCAAATAAAGTCACTATTTCTGAATGAATTTTACACCAAAAAGAGTTTACTTTCTGACAGGCCCAAAACAAGTGGTAATGATTGGCCTCCTGGGAGCCACATGACCTCCAGCAACTAGAAGAGCCTGAATGATGACAGCTCTTAGCAGATGTAATAAAGTACCTAATAAGACACTTCCAGCCAAATGATCTCCATGAGGTTGAACTGGATATCCTCCATTGAAATTCACAGTATTTTGTCCAAATATCCTCTAAAAGGCAGCTGTTGGTTACCCTGTCCCATTTTAGTTTTATGTATGTGGTCAAAATAGAATTATATGTATGTATATTAACTAGCTACTACTTAATGCTGCGTATTCCAGTTTTTCAGCTTTCTGATTAATTGCTACTTTACATTTTAATTATTACAAATATGGAAATGGACAAGTTGAAGATAGTATAAGTTTTTTGAAGAGGCACTTTGCTGGAATGTAAAGGACTTTGTTTCCTTTTATCTTCCAGTGAAAAAAGAACAAAGTCTTTGTACACCTACAGCAGTTCAGGTAGTCCTGCTCCAGGATACCTGCTTACAGGACCCTGACCAATGGCAATTAGGGAAATGCTGGTCATGGTTATTTTGTCTTTACAGAAAAAAAGCAAGGGTTACAGCTATCCCTAATAATACACTGATGAATGTAAATGTACCTTACACTGTTGTTTACAATTTTTCAATTAATTGTTTTCATAGTCCCAAATCTTAATTTTCATTCCCTAATGCAAGCAGGGATTTTAATTGTTATTGGATGCAGCATTAGACCGCTGCTCTACCTTGTATACTGCAGTTTCAAATCTATTTTTATATTAGATCACACACCTCTAGTTCTTCAGTTGGGTTCTCCAGACTTTAAGAGGGGACCCTTTGGTTGAATAAAGGTCAAAATAATAAAATATTATTAAAAAGGATAAATAAATAAAAACTAAGTGTGCAAGAAAGCATGGGAGACTGGATCAAGTGCGGCTTGAAGATAAATGTTTTTTAATGATAAAATGTCAGACAATGTTTCAACTAGACAAAATAAGAAGCTATGCAATAAATAAATATGGATCATTTATATCAATTGCAGCATATCAGAAGTACTGTTGAAATGGAAAAGAAAATTCAAAATTTAAATTGGGATTTAAAAAAAAAGGCAAATTCAGTCTCCCCTGAACTTATTAACTTTAACAAATCATCCATTCTTCGAAAATTTGAGAAAAAATAGCACCTGTCAACTGGAAGGGATATATCTGGTGTTTCTGACTAACCCCACACTCCATCATCACTTAACAAGATATGAATCTCCCCAATCCTCTAAATAATCACTAACAAATAATTACAAAATAATAACTAAGATAGAGACCCGGCAATTGTGCCTCTTACATAACATATCATAATTAATCACAGGTGTAATAATCACTGCAAAAGTTTTAGCCCATAGATGGAGGATATAATCCCTTGATATATATTATATAATACAACATATATCCCTTGATATATTATATAACATATATACCTTGATCAGACGGGGATTTTAAAAAATCCAGTTTATTCAAAGCCAAAACAAACAAACACATACACACACACACCAAACACTCATTGGTGGCACAATATGTGGGGTTTAGGGTGAATTTAAGGGCCTATGATTTACAGTGGCCCGACAAAATATTAGAACATTTTAAAAAAGTATTAAATTACTGACCTGTAATCATTACATAAGTATGTATTGCTTTTCTTTCTTAAAATTTAGCACAACCCCCCCAAAAAAACATCCAGGGGGCCTGTATCACCTAAAACCCCTCTCCATTTACTTGAAATGATTCAGTCCTGCCCTCAAACCAGGCACAATGACAGTGCAGTTAATTGCCACTGTAGAGCATAGTAAGAAGTGCAAACGAGCAATATCATGTCTCATATGACGAATCTGGCTTCCAAAACTAAACAAAAAGAACAGAGAAAAGAACAGAAGAAAATAGAATAGAGTAAAATAGGCTATTGTTGTCCCCAAATATAAATTACTTAATATCTTATATATCAAGTAACTTATATTAGCATGATTCTTATATATCTCAATGTGATTCCACAAAGATTCAATGAAAAGTCAACAATTTAATTGTTTTCTATATAAAGATTATTATTTGAAACACAAACAGCCTAATTGACAGTTTGAAACACTAAGTGACTCTTTTTTGTCAAGGGTGACACCCAATTTCAACATAATACTAGAATGCTTTGCTGTAAAATCTGTTGGTGATAATCAAAAAATCCAATACAATCAAATGATTTGCAATTTTTGATGCTGTTCCAGATTTGGACTTGGCAAAGGCAAAGAGCAACATATTAGATTTTGCATTTTAAGTGGTTCTGACATGCTATCGCATGTAGAGGGAGGGATTCTTCACTGATTCTTCAGAAGAATAATTTCTTCATTTTTGTATCTGCTACCATTAATGTATGTTAGAGTTAGTTTTCTTGTATTGTCATTTTATTGTTACTTTTCCATTTAGTATTGACACTCAATTAAAAGAACTATAAATGAAAAAAAACAGAAAAGAAGAATTGTAAAGGTAAATACCTGGACAAGAGATACAACAAAAGTAAAAATCATAAATAAACCCAAACTGAGTAATAAATCCACAGTTATCTTTTCAACATAAACCTATATTCAACTCATATCCTGATGTTTTCCTTTGAAATCACTCATAAACTGACTAGCAATTTAAAGATGTTCCTACCTGTGCGGCCGCCTCAGAAAAAACATCTAATGTCAGTATAATAAAGGTAATTAGCCGTTTAAGCCATTTTGAGTTTTTCTGTTAAACAAATATTGACCTGTTTTGTCCATGTTCAAGACAGGGCACTTTTCATTCCATTTCCACACCTCCCCTTCTCTACCGTACTCCAACAGGTGGGGCGTAAAATTAGAGACAGGTGAATCTGGCCACCATCCAGAGCAGAGCCACTCCTTCATACCTGTATGGTAGTGTAACTGCTTTATCAGCACTTACTCTACACATTGCTTGTGACTCTTACAACAGCTGAGTATGCGACTTTGGAAAGTTTTTCTTCTTTTCTGTGATTATAATGAGATGAAATTGGAGCAAAATGTGATCATGAACCCCTCAGGTATACAGTTCTGTTTGTGATATGGCCATTAAAACACAAAAACTCCAAATAAAAGAGGCAGCCAAGTATTTATAATGTTGCTATCACCTGAATAATGCTGAATAAGCATCAAGATGCAGAATGCTCTTAAAGCAACAAACCAGACTTTGAAAACACACATTATTAAATACAGTTTAAACAACTTTGGCAAGATATTGAAATACTGGCATGACAATCACAAAAGTTGTGATATGGTTAGATCAAAATGTCCTAAATGGCAGTCAAGAATTCTGTTGGAATCATAAATGCTCAGTTTATACAGAATTGAAATAATTTTCTGTTTCACGAAAAGGACTACCTCCTAAAATGTTAAATGGGAATGTACTTTCAGGTTGAAACTTGACATTAAGGTGAGAGCATGTGATAAGAGCCTGTGTTTTTGATTAACAAAGTAACAGAAACAAGTTGAAACACAGATATGACTAAGGCTGGGCGTTGTAATGACATAGATAGAAACCCAACCTTACATATTTTAACTGACTGGTAGAAACAACAGAAATCAGGTTTAACCAGATGGCTCCCAAATTTTCATACAATAAAAAGAATGAAGATCTTTTCTCATGATCTTTTCTTAAGACTTCTCACATATTAAATAATGATACTGTTTGGACTATGAGGCAAATTTTTATCTGGGAAAAATTAAGTTACTTTCACCTTCTTTTTTTTGGGTGCTGCCCCTTCTACCCTCTCACTGAACAGTTTAGCCTACATGCTAAATGGCAACACTGCTGGTCGCTACTAAGTAAGTTCACCCGCATAGTAGATTCAAACTACTAAATTCTCTCAATGGTAAATGGACTGCATTTTATATAATGTTTTTCTAAGAGACACAAATCAACAATTATCCATTCACACACCGGTAAAGGCAAGGGAAAAGGCGTATCAGTGTACTCATGGACAAGCCATACTTGGGGCAGATGACAAATCAGTGAAAATCTAAAGAGTCTAAGAAATTACAACAAAGCTTTTTAACAGGAGAAAAAACATAGGACACATTGTATTCAGTGCAGCTCACCTCATTATTTGAGACTTTGTCCATATTCAATGTCACCATCTAAAAAATAAGGAGGTTATCGGTCTCCTTCAAAATATATGCTCGACTTTATTTTTGTTTAATTTAATAAAGGTCAGATATTGCTATGTGCTGTGGTCCATTAAACAGAAATGTCTTTAAGTAGTTTAAGAAGTCACATGGAGCTCTTCTCCTGTCCTTATTTAAGAGCATGGTGTATCAGTTTGAGAGTATTATTTGTTGATTGTGTGATATTATCCCTAAAAACCCTGCCTTCACACCCAAATAGCCTCTATTTGCACTTAGATTTGCTCTGTTTCTGTTTAAACTGTATGCTTTTACTGAGATACATTGTTCCTGCACTTGGGCTTCAACTCTGTTCTTGCACTCAGGCTGCTTCTCTTGGCTTGTGAAACGAACACTCTCAAATTTCTGCTCTGTTCTTAGATATTTGGTGTAACAACCCTGTCAAAATCCCTCAACCAATAGTGGGCCAGGCCTAATGTTGATCAATAAAATTATCCCTGCCACCTTGCAGATATGTGATGTGTTGTGACTTCTTAGAGCGTCCTGTATGGGTGGGTACTCGTTAACTGAGTTCATTCACTCTTGACCTCTATTTAATGTAATCCTGCACAAGAAAGGCTAAAATTGCTTTGGTGATCTGTTTACTGCTAATTATTTCACTTGTTTTTTCCATTTGACAAATATAAATTGGTATAGCCAGCACACCAGCACACAATTTTTTAGGTGTTTTAAAGTTTTTTTTGATTGAGTTTATTATCTAATTTTTGTATAAACCTCCAATCAGTCCTACTAATATATATTTATATTTGTCTACATGTAAAGGCATTACATTTAACCTCTACCACTTGTCAATGGGGTTTTGAGTTTTTTGAAGCATTACTTGCAAGTCAAAAAAGCAAAAACAACAACAACAAATCAACATATATTTTTAAAGGAAATAGAAGAAATGAACCAAAGAAAACATCTTAAATGTTCAAGTTAGACCACTTATACGTAGGTAACTGAAATTGAGAAAGTGTGCAAAAAGCCACATTATCAGTCTCTGTCTGGGAACAATGACCACACTTGCCTGCCTGCTGGTCCCTCTTGTTAGGGGTCCAAGCATGAAGTGCTGGAACTCTGTTGTTTTTGGTCAGATTCTTCTTCTTCTTATTATTATTATTAGCAGTAGTAGTATTCTCTGTTAAAATTCTTTATCTCAGAAACCTAAAGAGCTGAACTTGCCAAACTTTGCAGATAAGTTGCATATCTTACCTACTACTTAGGCAACAAAAATCACACCAATTTGACTAGATCGTGGTACTATAGAAGCACTTTTACATTTGGCCGTGACTACGTTTTTGGGAATTTGGCCTATTCATCCATAATCCCTTATGTGAGAAGACAACATATATGTCTTATCCTTCTCTGTGCATCAGAAGGTTTCTGGATAGCACTCACAGTTTTACACATTCACTGGAAGTAGCGGAGAGCCACCTTTGCCACCATCCAAAGCCCTCTAAAATACATCCACAAATCTCCAACACGCTCCATATACATGCTTAGACTATGTGGTGACTGGCATATTCACAATGCTATGAAACAATCATAATATTTATGTCATTTTAACCTTTACCACTTGTCAGTGGCATCTTGATTCTGTGGGTCAAGACAAATCAATCCCTATAAATCTATATGCTCCTTTGCACTGGAAAGATTTTCTGCAATTTCAAATTTGGTCCAAATCTGTTTTTTGGTTTTTTTTGGTATCTACTCCCAAACATTTTCATGAATTTGCATTAAACTCTGTGGGACTAATTTTTAGACCTAGGCCAATGAAAGTTTTATCTGGATAATGGATTAAAGTAAGTTAACACAAATATTGAGAGGTGTTTATTGAACATATCATTTAGAACAGACTGCACTTCACTTGAGGGGGGCACCACAAAAGCAAAAAGTTTATATCCCAAAAATGAGCTCATTAACTCAAACAAAATTTGATTTGCACAATCTCAAGTTGTGACTCAGTCAATGCCTAAATTTGGTAATGATTGATTAAAGTGGGTGTGACTTATATATATAAATGTCCAAACATAAAAAAATGAATAAAAATCACCAGAATGTCCTAAAAAGCTGAAATTTAATATTTAGATGCTGCATGTAATCTGTTTCAAGTTGTGTTCAGATATGTCTAAAAAAGTCTGTGATGACATTGAATGTTAATGCAAATACTGCTGTATACACATTTTTTATATTACCAAATGTATTATCAAACATAACCAAAGTTGTTTGCCATATATTTGATATCATCACAATGTTGTTTGATTTTTTTTTTGTTATTTTGATCTGAATTACAAGAAAAGTTCAAATCCATCTTAAATCTCACCAGCATTTTATCTGTTGTTAGCATTTTAAGTGCAAATGTTGTACAGACAATTTTCCTTAGTGGCACTGAGAAAAAGTCATCTGCTCTTGGATTATGAGTTTGCTGGTTCAATTCTCCAGTTGTACATTTCAAATATAAGTGTGGAAATTCATTCATGTGACACGTATTCAAATTTTTCTGAAGGTCAAGTCATAAACTCACTACTCGTACCATGATCATTGCCACTTGCAGCCATATACCCTAATGTCATTATTCTTCGGAGAAAATGGAACTTCCTATGCATAAAAATGAACCAAATGTTGGTCAAAGGTCCCATCCAAACATCCATACCAAAATATCCTCAGCAGCAAACAAACAGTCCTGATGGTGGTGCTACAGAGACTGTCTAAATTTCAAGTTTAGAAATTCATAACAAATCATTTATCAAGCCACAGCTTTTCAACTTACATCAACAGGTCATGCCACCACTGTGAAGTAACTTTGTGCACCTCAATATGGTACAAATTATGAAATTTATCACTCCGTTTTCATAAAAACCTGTAAATTAATTAAATATATCTCCTTTGATTTTATTTGCTCAATGGACACCACACCTGCTACAGGGCATCTTCAGACTATCCATCATAAAAAATGTACACAGATTTTTGATTCATCAAAATTTCAGCCTACAGTGCTCATGTTTTACTGTAAACAGTGCTGTAACTTATATTTGCAAATTCTTGCTTAAAAAATCTTAAAGGTTGATTTAAAAAAAAGACAAAAATTTGCTGTCATGGTAGATTAAGTGCCTAATATTTTCTTGATAACTGAATTTTTGACAGCAGACTGAAATCTGAAGCTGAGAGAATTTTGGGTAGGATGATCAGATAACCAGGATTCCTGTTGATGAAAATTTGGACAAAATCAAACAAAGTATTTTTTGGGGCAAAGTGAACAATGTAAAAAAAATATTAGAAACTGATGATAGAGAAAGGATAAGAAGTATGCCTGTTTTGTTGTAGTTTTGACTTGTCCTCCCAGGAAGAGTCAATACTGCATGAGCTTCTCAGTCAGGCCCTCTATCCCTCCTACGCTTTATTGTTTCAAGTGCCAGTGATATGAACACATTGCAACGGCATGTAAATGGAAGCAGAGTTGTCCCAAATGTGGAGGTGACCATAAAGTTGAGGTCAGAGATGTGAAATGTGATAAAAGATCAGACAGAGGTCCAACTGAGGAAAACACAGCAATGACGGTGGAGAAGCTCATTTTGTTCATTGCATGTGTCAAGCACCAAACACAAAGGGGAGCTGAGAGGTTTCTAGGTCTGAGAGATGTCTCTTGTATTAACAAAAGACTTGAAGCAGATGGGAAACAGGAACCTCAGGTGACAGGACAATCTGATTATTTCACAATGGAATGACAAGAGCCTAATAGCAAATGGCCAAAATTTTTAAGGTTATATCAGAAACCTTGAAAAGAAACCACAAATCATAGTGTCCAGGAAATGTGGCTAAATCCAGCATTAGACTTGGTCATCAAAGTATGATATTGTTCTCAGAGATAGAGATGAAGGAAGTGGAGGAGGGTGTGTAAGATTTTTAGAGAGAGGAATGCAGTATATAGTAGGAATCAGGAATTGGAGCAAAGTTGTAATATACAGTCTTTATTTAGTTATATTTTTATAATTGAATTTTGTGGAAAAGAGGGATATTTTAAGATGATTAACATTTACAACCCATGTAAGAGGCTTATGTTGATGGATTAACATTTAACACCTTGTGTGCCTTAATGATGGGAGTGGTATCAGAGTTAATATCAGGACAGGTATAGAGTCAGCCATTGTATTTGAAGTGGGCTTAAGTCTAGAAGATACGGAAGGAATACAGATATGGTCTTCTAGTAATGCTGATTGGGAAAAAATTAGGTATTTGAGTGATCAAGATATGCAAAAAGTTGATATGAATGTGAGTGTGAATCATTTAAATGTCTGTTTGTAATGCTATCTTAGATGCTGCAAAGCAATCAGTGCAGAAGAAAGGAGCTAAGAGCAAAAAGAAGATTGTACCATGGTGATCGAAAGAATGTTATATAGTCTTGAAATAATGCCTTTTTTGAATTTTTTGAAAAAAAATCCACAGTTCAGACAAAAATCAGTGATGAGGAGAAAACAGGAAAGGAAAACACAATAGCATAGTATGAAGAACTATTACAGAATGATGAAGGAATCAATGATTTATTAAACAAACCATTTACAAAAACAGAACTCAACAACTCTCTCAGGAAAATTTAGATTTCAGCCTCAGGAAAGGATTAGATTTTCCACAAAATGAAAGGTTATCCCAATGAATCATCTTAAGATATTTTGTTAGAACTATACAATAGAGTTTGGGAGGGTAGGAAGTTCCCAACGAGTTGGAAAGTCACGGGTATTTATTCAAATACTACTGATCCAGCATTATGTTTAGAGCACAAAATTATAAAGGCACGGATAAACAGAGACAGTGCAGTGGCTGTCTTCTTTGACACTGAAATGATATGGGTAGAAGGATTAACAATCAGACTTTGAAAACTAGGCATTAACAAAAGAATATATTAATGGATTAAGGATTTTTTGTCATGTAGAGTGATATAAATTGGAATAGGAAAAAAGTATTCTTGAAAATCTGAACTTCAGTCCAACAGTTCAATTGCCAACAATACAACTCTGACAGCTATCGGATGCAACAGCTGACATAATTTTACTAGGGGGAAAAAAAGGATAAAGAATTATTTATCAATTTACATATTATATACAATGCAAATATTGACTGTAACTATAGTTATAATAAGATTTACACAAATACATCAATGAGCTCGGCTATAAAATAAGAATAACATCTGTGGCGCAAATAAGTCAAGTTCTGATTAATACGAACAGTCATTTCTCAAATGTATTGTAAGGTTAGAGTGTTCTTATTATTCTTATTATGTGTTTATATGGGAAAATTAGGGAGAAAGTGTTAGATTAAACCACAATTTAAGGGAACAGTGTTTTCATCACCAGTGTCATCGTTAGTGTTAGTTGTGTTAGTTAGCAGCACCTGTAGATTGCCAGTAGGAGTCAGTATAGCTACACAAATGAATCGAGATGGAGCATCACAGGGAAGTTTTGCATGAGCATGTCAGATAAGGAGAAGTCCTTGTGTACAAGAAGTAAGCAGACAACGCTACATAGCGATTGTGAATTTAAAATGATAATTTTGTACAGTGCAGGTAAGCTGCAAATAAGTTAATGACCCTGGAGCTAATGTATACACTGTATTTCATATCTAATATATACCACTGTTTTCTGTTTTGTAAGCTTAATGACTGTGTGAAGTTCAGTTTCGCATGAGGTAGTACAAGCATGTGGCGCAATCTATGACAAGGCCTCAAATGAGGGCTGTTTATTACTGTTTATTTGACTTTTTATTTTAGTACTGTTCATTTGACTGTTTAGCAATGGCACTATGTTATGCAAATGTTCTTTATATGTAAAGTAAAGATGCATGTTAACCACAGAGGAGTTAAAGAAAAGGAAAAGTCTGATGTTTATGTTCATTAGTTATACTTTAGTTACTGTGTATTGTGAGCATGTCAGATAAGGAGAGTCTCTGTGTACAAGAAGTAAGCAGACAACGCTACAAAGCGATTGTGAATTTAAAATGATAATTTTGTACATTGCAGAAATTGTGTAGCACCATATTTAGCCTCAGTGACATCATTCTGTGCCCTGCTACACATTCATCATTCCAGAATCCCAGATTAAAGTAGGGAAAAGAATCAGTGACAGATAATCAATACACACAGCAGAAATATTGGTAATATTGTTAGCCGTAGAGGGTGGAAGAGGAGACAAGACCACTGAAAAAAATTATCCGTTCAGCCTCAAGTTCATCATTAGGCATTATACAGCCACTCAGACAGCAGACCCAGAAACAACAGACATACAACAGGATTGTCAGTTACATTTTTGTGGATATCAGCACAAATTGGAGTGAAAGGGAATGATGCAGCAGATAGGGTAGTGAAAAGACAACTAACTTAGCATTGATATGACAGTAACCATAAGCAAAACAGAAACAAAAGCATTATCAGACAAATATAAATAGTTTCTATAGTTTCTTTAGAATTCAAAGGGAAATGGGAGAAATGAGATGTGCAAGAAGGAACAGAGGAGATGAGACTCACTTTTGAGAATAAATAAACACAATTTAGGAAAATGTGAATACTGTGGACAAGAGACAGTAGACAATAGAGCATGTTATTTTCTACTGTCAAAAATATGAACAAGAATGAAGGCACACACAACGAAGGACAGAAAATCTCAGAAAGGAAAAGGTATGAGACTTAAGAGACAAACTGCAAAAAGACTTAAAAAGTGTGTGCTTTCAAACTCTTACTTTTCTTTGAGAGACTTATTTGATTGTTGCTTGCTAACTGAAAATAAAACAAAAGTAAAGAAGACCATGTTATTGTTCTAATAACTGCCGTATAAAATGTGATAAATGTGTTAAACAGAGACGCAAATATTGCTTTGAATAGGCCATATTTCAGAGCATGTACCGTTTTTTGTAAATCAAGTACAACACTTTAAACTACCTAAGTTACTGTTTTCAAGCAAGGCTACACAGATCACAAGTATGGTTTCTTAGGTATCTGCTGCTCTCTCCCTCTTTCTTCTTAAAGGTGTGTGTGTGTGTGTAGACATCATGTTTTTGACGTTTTTTTACACGGGTTTGCGAGCCCCTTATTTATTATTTTCCCTATAAAATTATTTTTTATTCATCCATTCATTTTGTTTGTTTGTTCTCATAAATGATACATATTTTGGTGTAAGGTATTTATGTTTATATCCAAAAAATTCAATAAATGTAAAATTGCTGCTCATGGGTGAGGAAATAGCTTTTCAAAGTGACTTTGTGACCAACCTTGTGATCAGGATAAGATTTATTTTGTTTAATAGAAAATTACAGGTGAAAATGCAGTAATGGTAGACATGTTTTATACTCAGATAGAGGCCTTCCTGAGGAGAGGTGTGTGTGTCCAGAGACCAGAGCTTGTGGATTTGCTGTACTTATATTAGTAGCTGGGTTTCCATCAACCTGTTTTTATGCGCATTTTTTATTTGCACATGAACACAGATTGATTGAAACACAGAAAATTCTAAAAAATCCCGAAATATCGCAAAAAAGTTTTTTAACGCTTGAGGAGGTGGAAAGTTGGTGTATTGACAAAGTGAAAATGTATATATACATGCAATGGCAACAGATTTAGTAAAGAAGGGATGAGATTTTGAAATCACATACCCAGGCGAAAGTAAGTAGTAGTAATTAGTAGTAAGTAATTCCCTGCACAAGAGAAGCAATGGTGGCAGCAACAGACCAAAACTCAAGGTATGTGTGGACTGATAAGCATGGGCATTTTACTTATTTTACTTTGTGTAAAAGTGAGGGGGCAAAATCTGACCTGAGGGAGGGGAATGCAAAACACCCGGAGGCCTCTCCACCTTCCCCCGGCAGGCACTGACAAAACATACCATAATGCATTTATTGATTTTTATAAACTTCCTTTACAAAACAGTATTTGTATCCCCGTAATGAATGTGGCAAGTCACAGCTAATTCCACTATGTAGAAGAAGATAATGGTGGGCATGGCAGCAGAGAAGCAAAACCATAAACCAAATTGATTTTTAAAAACCAGAGCATTTCTGGAGTTGGCCTGTTTTCTGTTGGACAATCGGTACTAGTGATAAGCCCAATAAGCCTGCTAACATAACGTTCCTACGTAGTTTACAGTGTACATAATGCACACAGCAAGTTCTTTTCTCAAACAATGCTAATAATTTTACATTTTGACAAAATAACCCTGACAAACTGTGGTACCGACTAGCTTTGAATCTTTTTTTGTCTAACACACAAGCCACTCCAGTTAAAACAGGCTACTGCATCTGCACCGAAGGTTAAATGTCTGAGCTAAATTCAGGTGAGTGTATGTGTTAGGGGCAGGAGGCCTGTGGTTCTGCTGTTGTTGGGCCTGGAGGAGGGACCAGTTTTGAATTGTGTTTATGAACTCCGACAGAAAAATGCTGCATATTTTGCCTTTAATATTTGTTCAGAATTCTTCACCTTAAATATAATGGTAGTATTGAGGTGTGTCATCCCTGTATTTTTTTTGTTCTATAAACAAATAAAGAGATAGATTTAGAAATAGATTTTCTAAATAAAATCTTTCAAAAAGAAGGTGCAGAATGTAATGTTTATATCAATTTATTTAAAATGTATTAACAATTTAATAACACATTCCAGATCATCAGTAATCAATACATGGCAATTAGTTAATAACTGGAGGAGTAGAAAATCAGTCACAAAGTGATAAAATTAACACACTTCTTTGTATTTATTTTGACAATAAAGACAATGACATAACACTAAACATAACACACACTCTTTCTCAGACATTTTCTCTCTCTCTCGCTCGCTCGCGCGCACGCTCACACACACACACACACACACACACACACACACACACACACACACACACACACACAC
>JAPZDV010021061.1:0-20355 GCA_029814665.1 Acanthurus lineatus | reverse complement strand
TCTATCTATCTATCTATCTATCTATCTATCTATCTATCTATCTATCTATCTATCTATCTATCTATCTATCTAATTCACTTTCTTAAGGTTTTCCTTTCATAACTTAAATGTGTTTTACTTATTTCTGCATTCACTGTAAGTCATTGCTTAGTTTCCTACACTGGAAGTTAACTTAGAACTGGGGGCATGCGACTGCTGTTTACTGTAGGTAAAACACTATCGAGGGATTAGTACCTCACACTACCCTGCTTCAAAAATTCTGAGCTCTCCATTTTAAATTTCGCTATACCCTTTGAAAATAAACAAGATAAATCAGGTGATACTTTAAACTATAATGTTTGATTGTTATTGTAGTCTGTCCCCAGCTCATCAGATCTGATATCCATGGCAGCACGGAGACAAGCTAAGATTGAACGGTACCGTCAGAAGAAGGAGCTGGAAACCAGACTGTCAGATGTTAAGAAAGCTGTGGAGAGTGGACAGGCCGATGATGAAGTCAGGAGAAAATTTTACCTTATGAATGTCCAGAGATGGGTCACTTTGTGTCTGGAGGAAATTGAAAGCATTGACCAGGAGGTGGAGATACTCAAAAAGATGGATTCACTGAAACAGAGTGCTGCAAAGCAGCCAGCTAAACCAGTCGGCCCTCCCATGAAGCCCTTCATTCTCACCAAGAATGCTGTACAGGTGAGACTGTGTAGAAGACAGGTATTTAAACTTAAAATGACGATATTTAGTCCTAGTAATAATTCAAATAACAATTGTATCCCTTTTCAGAAAATTGCAGTTGTGCTGTAGAAAGCTTCTGCACATTAAGTTATTCCAGTGTAAGCACTGAAGATGTTGATTTTTTTTTAAAGGAAACCAAGTAGTTATTATTTTTTGTGACCTGTCTCATTTTCTATTTTTATATTACAATATTACTTTTAAATAAATGAAAATAATTTAATGAAAATAAAAGTGCACGCACAATATTTGTCAGCCAAGTACCTTATTAATTGCTGGACTAATTGGAAGAATTCTTTATTTCTAAAATAATTGATAACTGCAGCCCTATATGGAAGATGTATTGTCTGAGCATTGACTTGTATTACTGTCCCATTTAAGAAATACTGGATTATTTTAAAAATGTGAGAGAACTTGGAGAGTCCAGACCTCAGCTCCAGTTAATAGTTCAGTCTCTTATTATTCGCAAATTTGTGTTATTTAAAAAAATAGCTAAACCTTAGTCTCAGAAATGAGGGTTATTCCAGTCATGGTAGTGTTACAGATGCACTGGTTTTTCCATGAAAAACCTCTCTGAGTGCTACCCCATGGCATTACAGAATCATAATTGAACAACAGTGACAGAAAAGCATATGTGGAGCAGGTCAGGTATGAAACAGATGAAGAAGATCAAATGATAAACACAGGGCACTGCTGTGAACAGGAGGTCATAAAACAGTTAATTCCTATCACACATGGTACCAATTGAGGTACTGTGCAGTAGTCAGTCCCTACTGCTTGTACTTCTATTTTCTGTAGCATGTGGTATAACAGTGTGTAACAGAATTTGTTTGATTGACAGGCTCAGGTGTTTGGGGCTGGTTACCCCAGTCTTCCCACTGTGACAGTAGATGAGTGGTTTGAACAGCATAAGAAACATGGAGTCTTGCCTGATCAGGGGATACCTAGGAAGATTCCTGTTGAGGACACTGATGCAAAGGAGAGGGAGGATGAAGAAAAAGAGAGAATGGCTGAAAATGATGATGAGGAGTCTCTGCTGAAGACCAGAAATTGGGATGACTGGAAAGACACTCACCGCAGAGGTTATGGCAACCGCCAAAACATGGGCTAACTGATCCCAACAGCTTGTCTCAATAGACATGTCTCTGTCTTAATATCAACTCTAGTCAGTTTTGTAAGTGGATAATATTTAATAATTCTGATCATTAAATTCATTTGTATGTGAAGGTTACCAAACAGAGAAACACCATAGCATATTTACATACCCTTTGAGTCAATTGGTTGGTTTATCTGTAGGTAGACACTATAGCTCATGTTACATTTTCTGTTTTTAGTCATTTACTAAGTTGGAGCTAATTATGCTCTGGGAGAACAACAGTATTTTTAATGACAAAAATATACAACTTTGCTGGGATGAATGAGCCCAGCCTTGATTAAAATTGCTTTGTTCTGTATTCTAACATTGTAATTTGAAAATAAAGAGACTGAACAAACCATGAGGCGTGAAACTCAGTTTACAAAAAAATTGGTAAGAATCTGTGCAGTCAGTTGCAGTAGCATAATGTGTATGCTATTTTGTCAGAGTCCCTCCTTTCCTTAATCCATTGACTTCATGATCAAACAGTTGGACCAGGCATTTAAAGTTACAGTGAAATTAAAATTGAGGCATCTTTATCTTTAGTCATTTGTGCCGCTCTGTTTTTGAAAGTGTATAAATATGAGGGAAGGGTTTGGTTACTAGAGGGATTTGAATCCTATAGATGTGTTTAGACTGCTCAAAAACTGGTGTTTAAGGAATATAGTAGAGCTGTTGAGAGATAAAGACAATAGTGTCAGTGGCTGCAGCGACTGTTTAACTGCACATACAAGTCCATCACTTGTGTTTAAGACACATATGAAATAGGTTTCCCCAACTGAAATATATACACTCTTTTTAAGATATTGCTCTGCTACCTAGCAACTAGCCAGTGGTTAAATTATGTAATGGGTGATGTGAAGTAGCCACCTTAAATCGAATTTGACTGGACTAATTTATATTATTGCTCTTGCGCTCATACTGTTTTCATTTAGCAGAAAACAACAAAAAGATTTTGTTATAGAAGATAGCCAAAATGATTTTTGTGGACACAAAATGTAACAGGAGATACACTAATGCATGTTTAGAACTTAGATTTTTTTATATTTACTGTAGTTAAATAATGGTCTGATTTGTCAGAAATGCAATGATTAAAAAGTGATTGCAACATAATTAAAGTGTCTGGAAAAATCTGAAATGTGTCATTAATTTTAAGTAAGGTCATTGCTGCTTCTATTTAAGGATTATTTAAGAAAAAGAGAATCAGTTCTCTTTGCTGATATATTTTAATAAGCAAGTGCATAAACATATGGCCTACAGATTAACAACTTCAAATTAACATCACACCAAGTGCTGTAGGAAACTTTTGCAAACCTTAGAACAGGCCAAAAATTTTCAGCGGAAGGTTTTACCATTATGAAGGAATGTTTAATTTTGTCCCTGTCCTTCCTGATTTTGTCCCTGTCCTTCCTGATTGCCCATGATAGCTTTCCTTACAATAGCCAGGTCCAGAAAGAAATGCTTTTTAGTGTGAAACTTGACCAACCTGCACAGAGCTCTGAGCTTTACTTTATACTGACCCCTTGCAGATTAACTGGAATGCCAACTGTGAATTGGGCCTGAACCCCAACATTGATGTTGTTCTGACCTTGAATGCATGTCTCAATTGACCTCAACTGAAAGAATGGCTGAATTTATGAAAACACCACATTGTATGTTTTTTTGCAGAAGCTGGACATATAACGTGCAAGAACATACAGCCGGACTAGAAGGAAGCAACAAAATAGTTTAACTTTTATATGATGCCCATGAAATCTCAGTTTCCTTAAACTATGATTATGTTAACATGTTTATGGTTCGTGACAAACATTTTGTTATATCAGTAACTGAACATTGAAAGTTCACTCGGTCTGACTACTTCTGTTGGGACTGGTTTATTTTGAAAGTAGTGACCGGAAGTGCAAAAATTCAGTTATAGGTCATGAATGCCTCTAACTTGACAATTGATCCAGTCATTCGTCCTCGAAAGACGCTTGCTGTGAGCTGGCTGTGCGAAGAAATCCACAGCAAGGATAACAGACCTCGTGTACAGTCTGAGGTAGTGTACCCGTCAACCATCTACATGTGTGTCTTTCTGTTTGTCTCAGTTTCTCCGTGCTGGGCTGTCTGTTATGTCGTCTGGAACCATCCGTCGTGAATGATCAAGGTTAGCTAACATAGCTAACTTGAACTTCAGAAAGCAGGTCCCTATGCTGCAAATGTAGTTTATCTAACACAAGCTAACGTGATGCACTAGCAGTTTGAGAATTGATGGACTTGAGGAACAGAGAACTCCTTAAATTATTATCAAATAAGCAGAAAAAAAGAGCTTAGATCACCCCTCCCGTCCCCCCAACGACCCAAGCAAATAGACTGAGTAAATTAATAAAATAATGTTTTTATTCATTTGTTTATTTTGACCTTGTGACGTTTTTTGTGTTTACATTAAACACCAGCATGGCAAACAGATTTTTTGTAATTGTTTCAAGACGTTTTAATAGAGACAAAAGGTAAATTAATATAAAGTCAGGAAAAAGAGGACATGGTGAGTTCCTTGGATGAGGAGCTGCCAGAGGTACTCTTAGTAAGAGATTATCCATACGGTGATGGTGAATGTAACAAAGATAAAGAATTTGATTGCATAGGGTACAAAACTCAAGTTGCATCTTATGAACCTGTGTGCATCCTGTCCCCAGCTATGATTCTATTTTGACTGCCCTTGAAAACACTATATAGTGAGGCAAAGTGCAGTCAGTATTCTGGTATATCTGGAATGAAGACCTGCAAACCAAAGTAACCAGAAATTGAGTGCAAGGGTTATTATACATTGAATGAACCATGTGTGTAGAAGAATTAATAGCACTCATCAATTAATATATTATACCGACTACATATAAAATGTGTCTTACAAAAATGGGATACATATCCACTTATTATGCTTTCTTTCTTACCTTCTGCAGTCTTTGTTTTCTATGTCATCTTGTGAAAAAAAAGTTTTCTGAGAGAAATTTCCCTGTTTTGTTGCTTGGTCAGTATCTGACAATAAGTAAAAAAAAAAAAATATTGAGACACATGAATGAACTACAAAAAAAGGGCAATCTGAAAGTAGATTAAAATGTCTGGCTGGCAACAGTAAGCACGACATATTACCGAACATTACCATTACGCTGTCGCTTACCTTTCAAATCTAAGAGTGCACAACCAAGTGCTGACAACTTGTAGAGCCTATGCACTTGATCCAAAGGAGGTTATGACGACATCTGTGCATGCATGCTGTGTAATGGATACAAAGTGCAAACCTAGCTTTAAGTTACAGTGTGCAAGACACTGAGTGGGTGCAGGATTTCTGAGATAAAATTGGATTAAACATCATGTTATTATCTTCACCACAGACTTTTAAGTCAACATTTAAAATGCAGAAGAGTTTATAAAGGCTGTGAAGCCAGTCAAGGTGGCTGCATGCGCAGACATCCCAACCTGCAAAAAGTCATTTCAGGGAGGTGTCTCTATACTACCAAAGGATAAGCAGCTTGTCAGGATGGAAAATTACTTTTATTATTAATTGATAGAACAAAAATGAAAAAAAAACATGAATAGAACAGAAACATTTTTTTCATGAACAGAAATATGTCTAATGACTACACTGGTCTGCTAAGCATGATAGAGCAACCAGGTGGCTTTCTCTCTCACACACATGCGCTGCATGGACAGTCACACAGGCACACCCATGCGCTCTCACTCTCGTGCGCGCACTCTTGCTTGCTCCCTCTAGATTCCAGGAAATTGTATCTCATTTGTGGGCGTGGGGGAGCCACCATTAACATGCGGGAGACTCCTTGAACTTCCGGGAGAGTTGAGATGTATGCATGCGATATGTCAGATGAAACTCACCCAACAATCTCTGTCAAGCCCCACTACACCCACAGCTCCTGCAAGCTACTCAAGAAACCCTTGGAGATCCTCCATCTGTCAGACAACTAATGGAAGCCATTCACCAAGACCTATCAAAAAGGTACACATCTGATGAGGAAAAGGCCACACTACAGACTTCCATGAGCACTTGTCCAAGATTTAAAGCACTGCCTCTACTGTCGATGACAAGGAGCGAGAAACACTTAAAAGATTGGTTGCTGAAGCTACTGTCACAATATAGCATCATGATCAGGTAAATAAATACAAGTATTACTGAGACAAATGCTCAAGACAACTTAAGTTCATAATGTAGTGCTATAGAGATGTGTGAGTGTGTGTGAGTCTGTAATGATTGAGAGAGAGTGTGTGTATGAGAGGGAGTGAGTGTATGAGTGTATGTGTGTAAGAGAGAGCGTACTAGAGAAAGGCTGTGTGTGTATGAGAGAGGGTCTGTATGAGTGAGTGTGTTTGAGTGTTTGTGTGTGTGTGAGTGAGAGAGAGAGAGTGTGTGGATCTGTATATATTGCAGTACAGACCCAAATAAGTGGAATGCTGTAAAAGATGGAACATTTAAATAGTGTACAACTTTCTTTGTCCCACCGTGTTTTATTTGTTGTAGGAAGAAGTGGAGAGGCTGAACCAGGAGGATTTTGCCGTGCCAGATGAGGACACTGAGAAGAATCCAGAAGACAGAGATCCTCAGGGCCCCTCACCTGCTACAAGGAGAGGGTCCTGTGCACTGGTTGAATTACTTGGCAACACTTACAGATAAAAAAAGCAGGCACCAGTAGCACCAGAGAAGTCAGCTTGTGACTGTGCAGAGAAGGAGATAAAAGATTATAACACAGCTGCTCCTTTGCCACTGTCTGAAACCCCATTAGACTGGTCGAAAGAACATTGCTCTGAGTATCCTGTCCTGGCAAGGCTGTCAAAGCAGTACTTCTGTGTACTAGAAACAAGTGTCTGCTGAGTGTGTATTCTCCACTGCCAGAGACATTGTCACTGCTCAGTGGAGCGGTCTACCAGATTGCCAGTTGAGTTTAACTCATTATTTCCCAATGATGTCTGCAGTCCAGGATTTTGAAAAGACACTTCAATTTCATTTAATGCCTGTTAATTTAAAGGCTCATATCTGTGCTGTGCCCTGGTTTTGGAGGCTCTATTTATTTTGGCATTTTATTTATGGTTGTCTAACAGCACTAAGTCAGTGGGAACTGAGTAGGAACAGCTAAACAGCACTTTACTTATGAAAGTATGTATTTTTGTTTTATCTATTGTACAATTTGTTAATGTATATTAAATCTTGGTTACTTCAAAGGCCCACATTTTGTGCTGTTAGTAGATTTCGGGTACCAGTTTAATTTTGGCCTGATTTTATTTATTTTCTTATGGTACTAGTTCAAACAGCAGGGGCAGCTAAATGAAACCATAAAAAAAATTATTCTGTTGTGTACATGTTAATGCCACTCTATGCAGCTGAAATAAATGGCAGATTGGCTGGCTAACTGACATGTGAGTGTGAATTGTTTTTGGAAATATGACCCATGATATATTGTCTCTGGGAGTGTATCATTCAGCTTTTTTTTTCATTTCAGAAGGAAAAGAAAATTGCAATAATTATTACTATGGAATCACAATTGTAGCATTGCAATAAATAAGAATCTCAATACAAATTGTATCTTCACCCTAGTATAGTGATAAAATGAAATAAAATGAATGCGCTCCCCAAAATCACTTATTTGTTTCAGTGTACCACACATTATCTTTCTAAATCTTGAATCAGATCTATTAAGAAGGCTTTCATGTCATTCATATGACCGGGGTTAGGCCAGAGAATATGTTTGGAACTACTACAGAGGCTGAAATTACACATCATATTGGCCACAAATGTTCAAAAATCGTTCACTGGCCTTACACTCCTAATGCAGACTGTTGCAGCTTTGAGGCCACATCCTGCATCTCAGTATCCCTCAGAGCCCTGGTAATTTTTGTTCCTCCCCTTTATGTTTTACACTTTACCAACAATCCAGTCATCATAAATACCCTCAAGATAAGGTTTCAATTTGAACAGAGCTTTGGGTTAAAAAAATTTCTTCACATAATTTTCATATGCAATAATCATTTTCTCCCCAACTAGATTAGACTCTGAAGTTTTGTTTGGTAAAACACACACATATACATATTTAAAATAGGTACATAAACTATACATTTGCGAGCTTTGTTCACTCATTACACAAATTCGGCCTTCCATGGTGGATGGTATTTTGTTATGTCCAAGTCTGTCACTTTCCCCAGCACCATGATCCAAACATATCTTCTTTTCCAGGTTTAAACGTTATGGTAAACGTAAACCCCCCTTTAACTTACAAAAAGACTTATTTCAAAGAAAATTATTGTATAAGTTGTCTTAAAAATATACTACTTCTAAGGATCTAAAAACCGACCTAAAGCCATTCATACGGTTAGAAATAATAAAATACGCACTTAGAGTATAGTCTTCTTCATCTGGGACCCGGGTTTAACATGCAAATGTACTTAAAGCTCTGCCTGATACCACCAAGCAGTCCTTTCTATAGTAATATTATAATCATTAATAATATTTATTTATTGGGCCCAAACACAAGAGTGAATAAAAAAAAAAAGTCCCTATGAACATGTACCAAAACCTAACAGCAAGTCTGCCCTTTTTGATCAAATGGCCATTTTTGGCCAATTACAAGTGTCATGTTTCAATAAACTCCTCATAGAGATTCTATACGATCGGCTCAAAATTTGGAGTGTTGACATGTTTGGGATCAAAAGTTATCAAAAGCATTTGTTTTCAATTAACCATGTTGTGGTGGGGTGACACCCATTTTGAGTTTCTTGCCATGAAAAACAAAATGCTTACAAGGTACACTGTCAAATCTGAATCAAACTTCATATTCTTGATAAGATTCCCAACCTGAACACATCAGTATGCCAATATCCAGCCATTTTTGTAATGGCATTTACTGGAAGTGCCGCATGGCACTTAGATGGCTCCCAATGGCCATGTGTCATACTTCAACAAACTCCTCTGGCTTGAATTGGTTTGGGCACACTAAAGACCTTTGTGATAAAAAGTTATGAATATATATATATGTAAATACACATACATACATACATTCATACACAAACACATATATTTCATTCTGAGTATGTGTATCTTTTTAGATGCCAGTTGCTGGTCCATGGGTGTAAGCAGACTTGATATATTTTACAGAAGGCTACTCCTCACCAAACTCTTCATTGGGGGATGGGGGAAGCCTGAAGACCTCAAGAGGTATGAAAAACAGAGCACACAACATAACACAGCTAGAAACTGGGATTGCAGAGAAGCATGTCATAATATATGAAAAAACCTATAAAGAAGGGGGGAAACTGAGCAGCCTCTCCAAGCTCTTCCTTGAGGACCTTGAGGTGCTTCATGTCTGTGACCCTATTTCAATTAATTTCTCCTAGGGGGGTTAATCAAATCCACTTTAAATTGTGTATAATTAAGGAAAAACCTTTAATGATAAAAAGGTATTCATGGCCTGTGCATAAGTGGAACAGCATGGAAGCTTTGTGTTTCTTAGTTTCAGTGTCAAACAGGAATTGGTTTAGAACTCGACTCTACACATTGTAATCTGGCCCAAACTTCATAACCCGTTATTAGTGGCTCATTCATTGCAAACTGAGCAATTGAATTGTTGTGACTTTGGTTCACATTGTCCAAAGTGCTCTGTAGTGGCTATCTTTAGTATTTTTTACTTTTATCCTCTTTATCATAACTTACCTCTTTAATAACCATGTTCTAGTGATGACTTCTTTATGCGTTGTGTCAGCTGGGTGGGAATGACAACGGTAAAAGTATTGCGCTTTGCTATCCACTCATTTATTCAATCAACAGAACTGTTAACAGTAACATTAAACTTCCTGTTCATTTGTTTGAAAACTACAGAGGCCTCATAGGACAACAACAACAAAGTCAAATAAGTCAAAATACACAGGGATTAATTTACACAAAATGTTAAACACTATTCTCTGAGATTATACTGAAATATTCTCTACTGCATTTCAACTAATCTTATCTTTTATTAACAGAAATGACACTTCATGCTCCAAAAAACTTACGTTTGATAAGTGTCCCAACATAGTGTCCTGAACATAGTTTTATGCAAATATTGAACCATAGTCTAAGCATAGTCTTGGCAGTTCAAGCATGATAAGAAAGGCTGTTCCACAGTTTAGGGGCAGGAGCAGAAAAGGCTCTTAGCCTCTGTTTTTGAGCCTTAATCTGGGAATGTCTTGGAGCATTGGTTGACTTCAGTGCTCTGGCTGGAGTGTGGGGCTATAAGAGCTGGAACAAGTAAGGTGGTGCCAAGCCATTGAGACATTTAAAAACAAATAATAAAATTTTAAACTGGATCCTGAAGTAGACAAGAAGCCAGTGCACGGAGGAAAATATAGATGTGATATGATCACTCTGTTTCTTTCTCATTTCTTTCCCATCAAAAGTCATTTTGCACAGCCTGCAGATAACTGATCAAGTCCAGAACACAAAAAATACAATAATCTACACAAATGTTGTAGGGGGGCTACTAAGTTATTTTTAGACACCAACTGCATGTTGACATGTAAATGTGTAGGGGGCAGAATATTTAGTTTGGGGAGGATTAGAACATGTAAGTAATGTTATTACAATTTTCTTGTTCATAGCTATGCATCAAAGTTTGACAGCATGCTCCTGGCAAACAGTAAAAGTTCTGCACAGACCTTTGATTGTCCAGACAGATATTTGGCACAATATCAAAATTTGACGCAGCGCCAGGGGAAAGCCTTGAAAGCCTTGCGATCTTTGATAACTTTTGATCAGGAAGGGGTTAAGATATGGACATACCAAATATGAATTCGATCGGATCAATCCTGTAGGAGGAGTTCACAAAAGTACAAGGGGGGGAAATCACCAAAAACAACCACAAAATTCAAAATGGCTGATTTCCTGTTGTGTTTGGGCAGGGAGTCCAAGAGGCTTTTTTGTGCGTCTAGGCATGATACACAGGTGTGCTGATTTTGTAATTGTAGGTAAAACTGGTTACTGGGGCTACAAGTTAGGGTGAGCCATTTTGCCGGTTCATGCTTGGGCCTTAATAATTCCTTGCATTTCAAGAGGGTCCCCACACACTTCTTGCTAGGCCCTAATCAAGGCTGCAAGCAGTGTTGAGCGGACCCTTGCATCCTGGCGCCCGTTTAGGAGGGCTGCAGTCACCCCTGACAACACAGAGTACACTTGTTCCCGTCCACAGAGTGTCTTAAAAGCATGAGAATGTAATGTAAATCATATAATGATTGTTGTACAGAGTTTACTTGTGGTCAGCACCAGGGGGTGCAGTGTGTGCAACTCCTTTTTGGCATGTCATGTTCCTTAAAATGAAAATCTCAATCACCACATGAAATTTTGGACAGATTGCAGGAGAAAGTTAGAATGTCCTTTGTCATGATGAAGCATAAAAATTTGCCACGCTGCCACAGTCACGCCATTTGATGTATAGGACAGGAGTAGCAACATTTAATCAACTTGTTTAAGCCTGTCTTTTCATATTTGAGGTATATTTGATCAACCCGCTGGGACAAATACATGAAAGCATAAAACATGTCAGTTCCTGTTGCCAGGAGGGCAATTATGACATATTATTGATATGTTTTTGGTCCCAGGCCAGGACTCATAACACACCTGTAAAGTTTGGTGCTTATCAGACACTGTACGTTGAAGTTGTAAGAATTTTTTGTTTCATGGCCAGTGGCCCAAAATCGCCGCCACACCACGGCCACTACTTTAATGTTCAACAAAAGCTTTTGATAAGTTTTAATCACACAGGTCTTTTGAGTGTATGAACCAAATATCATGTCCATCAGATAAAATCTGATAAAATCTGTAGAAGGGGTTTATTAAAATACAACATGTGGATATCACTAACATTTGCAAAAAAATGTGCAGTAAATTCAAAATGGCTTATTTCCTGTTAGGGTTTAGGTCACAGTCATTAGGTCCCACCCAATCCTGAAATATATATCAGATATTAATATTCAACATGTGTGGCAAGTTTGTAGGATGTGTAAGATTACGCTGATCCCTTCAACATCAAAAACAATTTTGTTTTTTATTGCAAATCGCTCATAATGGCTGCCCCACCACAGCCATACCTTTAATCAAAAACAAAAGCTTTTCATAAATTTACATCATAAAGGTCTAAGGTATGATGAAACCAAATTTCAAATTGTTTACATTTATTTTTGTGGAAGGAGTTTGTTAAAGTATAACACATGGCTATTGAGAGTTATTTCCTGTAGCCAGAATGTGTAGCTATGATTATGGCTGAATATTGGCACATAGATGTGTTCAGGGTGGGACTCTCATTAACCATTTAAAGTTTGATTCAGATCAAACAATGAACCTTAAAGTTATAAGCATTTCATGGCGAAACCCTCAAAATGTCTGCCATGCCACAGCCACATGGTTACGCCAAAAAATGTAAATTGCCCAAAATGGCTGTTCAATTCAAATTTGGTAGACTTCCTGTTGAGTTTAGCCTACACAATAAAAATGCCAGTGTTAATTTAACACCCACAGTGTTTATTTTTAACACCACAAAAGTGTCTATATGTGTCCACACTAGCTGGTGTTAAAGTAACATTTCTGAAAGCGTTCAAAGATTGACACCCATTTTTTGTTGACTTAACACCTATTGTTGTTAATATTTAAAGCTACTGGGTGTCACATTAACATTACACTGGTGTTGGTGTTAAAATGTAATGTTAAAAATAACACTAGCATAGTGTTATCCTGATGAAATATAGTGTTGGAAAGGTTAATAACTGTGTCACTAAAGGGTGTTAATACCAACAAAATTTGGTGTTGGAAACGTAAAAATAGTGACACTACAGGGTTTTAATGCTAACCAGATGTAGTGTTGGAAAGGTGAATATTGGTAACACTACATAGTGTCAATACCAACCAATTTCAGTGTAAAAATACCCAGACCCAACGATATAATATTCAAGACATTACACAGAAAAGTAAATTTTAACTTTGTATTGTATTGTAAGGCATAATATATGTTCTTTCATCATTTTCAGCTGAAAACTGCCTGTCATAAGGCCGATATTATATCAGAGACACAGATAACAGCAAACACATCATCCACAACCTGTATTCTGAAACCATTAAGATGCTCATCAAAATACTCTGTCACAACTTTAGCTGTCAAAAGAAATGCTTCATCATCTTTGACTATGATGTTGACAGTTTTTTGGAAAATAGGCATTTCATTTTTAGTACTCATACAGACGAACATTTCAATGTGATATTCTGTTCCAAAGTTTTTCACCCATGAAGTAGTGGACACACAAGGCCTGCCAATCCAAAAGGACATTCACACTAGGACATCCAAACAGGTCATGACCCACTAAGAGAAAAGTAGGGATGTTTGCAAGTTAATACTCACGTAACCAGCTGATGAGTCCTTATCTTTCAAATTGGGGAAGAGGGTGACAATTCCAAGGGCATAGATAACATGGACATTGACTGGAGGGACCCTTCTGCAACACAGTCAATTAAGAATAATGGCATTTCACATGTAGGTTAAAGAAATTCACATCTACCATGGGTTAATAATAAAATTATAAGTTTCAAATACACTAGAGTAAACAAGTACTAAACGAGTAAAAGTTAACTAACAATGATTGATTACATACTCATAACTTTCAATCATATCTGCTACTAGAATGTTGACAAGTTTCTTTCTTGTTGTATCAGAGAGACCTTTGGTTTTGTTGTACTCTTTAACACATCCTCTCTCCCTGGTTTTTGATGCAGAGCCACATAGACGATCTACAACAGATGTCATGTCAGCCTACTATGAATTATGAAAATAGATCAACATTCCATTTGCAACCTTGAATTAACTCACATCTTTTGCCATCTTACTGTCAGGTGGTCCTTCAACCAGTTGTCTTCTCCATGCTTTGGTACATTTGGTAATCACTGTAGAAGCTGATCTTGCTGAGCTTAGAGACTCCATTAATGACAATGACCCATATTCAGAGCAGAAGGAGGCCTCAGTTACTTCACTCTTATCTAAGGGAGCCACTGAATAAAATTTAGGGGCATAATTAAGATTTCATTTCACACAAGGCAACATCTCTAGTGATGCAGTTCAGCACATTTGTTCTCAACGTCATCTGAAAAAGAATATTGTAGCAGATCTCAGTAGTTCATCAAAAACATCAGCATCCACATCAACTACTGAGGAGTCTTTGAGGTCTACATCAATGCTATTTGGCAAGCTGAATTTAGCACGAACTGAAAGAGAACAAAAAGATTCATCTTTAGAGCACTACAAGTTATAGCAAATGGCTTTGATTGTTAAGGCCTAATCACACCTTTATCATTGATGACGGAAACAGATTCCAAATAAAATATTTACACAACTCGCTGTTGGTTTGAACATTTCATCATGAAGAGTTGGCTTCAAATACATAGGCCTACAATTTACAAATTTCTAGTGCAAGTATCCACTTGATGACAATATTGAGCTACTATTACAACAACACCTTAGTCAATGCAAATGTGAAAATGAAAGACGGAAATGACTCCCATGTAAAAAAAATTGCCGGCGCACATCCGGCTTCAGTAGTTCCTGGCAGTGGATCAGGCCCCTATTAGCCAGCATTTGACAGCCAGCTAGCATTACTTATTTTCACTGCTCTAGAGGTAAGGTGATGAAATAACAACCTTTTTATAATAATCTAGTGTTGTTTATTTGTAAGTGGTCCTGTACTGTATGGACACAACATTTTTTGTTGTTCTGTTAACGTGAAAATGATCAATTTTCACTGTCTGCCATTGCCAGTAACAGGAGAGCAAAATCAGGTCACCACCTGTTTCACCACCTGAAATGCCATCCACTACAAACTGTTGTTTTAAACACAAACAACATATTCCCATGTTCAACACGTTCCCACTCCTCCTGTGATGTGACTGTTACTGTTAAGAGGCCGTGGTTTTAAATAAAAGGTTTGCTAAAGTTAACTTGATTGTGATTTTCCCCTTTTTGCATGCAATTTTAAAAAACTCCAATAGAAAGGTCTACTCTAATCATCGTACTGATGTCTTTTTATGCATCAAAGGGTTGAATTTAACATTTATATAGTGATTTACAGGAGAAATCAAAAAATCGAGATAGATATCACGTATTGCGATATAGCTTAAAAATATTGAGATATTGGTTTTAGGCCATATCGTGCAGCCCTACCTTTGGGGCTTGAACCCTAATAATAAACCAGGTGAATCTTGGGGCACTTTCACAGCTGAAAGTCCAATTATAAACCAATAACCAATTATGCAAGGGACTAACAGACTTTACATGACAAACCTGTGTCATATCTCTATTCAGCTACATGGGTGGTGTGTCTTTAAACTTTACATGGATTGGTTTGTTGGTGGGTGGGCATCTGACATCAGCATGTTGATAATGCATGTTTTGTACCTTGCTTGTAGCCTAATTGTAACTTTATGAATTTTTTTCTGGTTGCTCTTAATTAAGACCATCTGATAAACAGAACGTAAACCAGCTTAAAGCTGTTCCTTTAACTCCAATGAAATGTTGCAGTCTCTGTAGTAGAATGTCATGGTCAGTGGTGTCAAATGCAGCACTAGGATCTAGCAAAACAAGCACAGGGACAAGTCCTTTGTCTGTTGCTAATAGAGGTTCATTAGTTATTTTCACAAATGCAGTCTTTGTGTTATGGTGTACTCTAAAGCCGGACTGAAATTCCTCATACAAACTGTGGTTATGCAGAAAGTCACAGAACTGATAAGCGACGGCTTTCTCAAGAATCTTGGAGAGAAAAGGGGGATTAGATATAGGTTTGTAGTTTGCAAAGTCTTCAGGATCAAGAGTTCGATTTTAAAGCAAAGGTTTGATCACAATAACTGGGGCACATACCCTATTGAAAAAGACGAATAACTCATATCCAGTAAAGAAGCTAACTAGAGGCAAAGCTTCTTTGAGTAACCCAGTTGGAATGGGACTGAGGAGACAATGGAATGTGTGGGTGCAGAAGGTGTTGAGGAACTAGTTATGCTTCAGTGTGGCCTGCTTTAGCCACATCTTGAAGAGACTCACTCTGAACTCTGAAAGAAGTGGTTACATGGTCAACCTTAACTCAAACACTAAATGTCACACACAACTATTCTCAGCTGGTGCATAGTTATTTAACATTAGCTCATGAACATTAAAACATGCAATGTTTATAAAACACCTACTTCAGAAATGGAAATGTGACTTGAGCTTGTTTTATCCAGCAACATGTCAGAACAAGTCATGAGCGTTATTAATCAGTCATGGTTTCATAGTTTTTTGAAAAATTATATAACGTAATCAACATTGTTTCCAGGGTTTGACATTAACACTCACCAACCTGCCAAATGCCGGTGGATTTCGGCAGTGACGTGGAACATAGTCACTCGCACAAGCCACTTTGGCGGGTTGAACTATATATATCAAGCATCACCTTTTGTTGGACAGCCATTTGGGCATGGACCAAGTGATGGCTCTATCTGGGCCCATAACTAGTTTGTAAAAGAGTGAAAAGAAAATGTAGACCTAATAATCATCATGGTGTTGTTTTTTACTCCTCTTGACTAATAAATTTGTGCCACCACCGGTAATCCCTGCAGTACACTGGCTTTCTACAGGAAAAAAAATGAAGTTGTTGAGTAGCTAGTAACTTTGGAAAACCACTAGCCACAGTGGCTGATGAGCAAAAAAGTTAATATCAAGCCCTGTTTGTTACATGTCTTGTCATGAGCAATCACTATCAAATTTCAGAATCAGATTAGACTACTGCTGGTCTATCTCAAGGAATGACTTCTTAATTGTACCTTGGCTTGATCTCTCCAGGGTCCAGAGAAGAGCGAAAAAAATTGGGTTGTAACTGTACAAAGTATGTACTGGTTTATTTAATATGTAACAATAATATGAGAAGTACAAATGACAAAAATCAAAATACCTATAAAAACCAAAAGCCTCAAATCCGAAGACATAAAGAGGAAAGATGAGAAATTCATAAAATGACTAAAATCTCAGGGACTGAACATCACAGTCTAATGCCAAGTTAGGCTGGTGTCTCTCCTTCACTGACCTCACCCCCTATCCCAACAATATTCACTCAGAAATGCGGTTTGGTTGAAAGTTAGATTCAGGCAAGATGATATTTTTTCAAGTCTTAATGATTACATAACAGGTTGATGGGGGATGTTGACAGTGGAGACATGAATTAACAGCTGACAGGTGAGCAGTGATGTGATTCTGACAGCTGATCACTACAAGCTTTAGTCTTCTTCAGCAAGTTTCAAACATGGAGCCTATTGTTGAATTTCTCCAGTTTTTACTCTACCAGTCATCTTGATTTGCACAGCTTTCTAACTAGTCAACCTAATGCATTTAGCAGTGCTGGGTAGAGCACAAATACTTCAGTATATATATATCCAGAATATTTTTTATGAAGAAGGAGTGGATGTGCCTCCAGCCACCTTTCAGAGCTTCTCTTTAAATTTTTTTGTAGAAAAGCAACTCTAAACAAATTATAAGTCTTAGAAGAATAATTCACATACTTTAAACATGTCTTGAGAGAGACAAGAATACTTATTGCTATTGTATGCAGACTCAAATTTGTGAAATTTCATACACTAGCATTTTGATACCTACTCTTAGTGTTTGTGTTGCCTCCCAAGAGCCAAGCTCAAAATGCTTTGGTTAACCTATTTCCAATGACTGTGCAAAGGTTCTTACCAAGCTATATTTGTGGCACCTCTTGTAAAGCGTTTTTGGTTGACGGCATTTGGTGTTGATGATGTCAAGAATTACAAAGTGTTTGTAACAGTATTGTTTTTAAGATTATGCTAATTTGCAAAATATTCATCATAGTGGACTTTTACTGTCCCAGAGCCCCAAACCACATTTGAGAGAGAGTTTGGTATTGGGATTGATTGATTTGGGAGATTTTGTTTTATAAACAGTAAGAGGCACATACATAGAAAACTGCAAATCATGAAATGATGACAAAAAAAATTCTAGAGAGAAATTGAAGGTTTTCCCATTTGCACCATATCTAAAGAATCTTTAAAAATAGACAAACAAATCAGAAATGAGTGAGCAAGAACAATAACATACCATTGTCTTAAAAGAATGTTGATCAATAATCTTAAACAATTGTGGCAATATATCATTACATAAATTTTAGGTCACAATTAAGCCACTTCAGAGGCTTTGAAGTAAAACAGATGGATCTATACTGATGTTGAACTGATATTGTCTTGTTTGTGCTTTAAAGAATCTTTGAGTTCCGTAAGATCATTGGAGACAGAGAGAGGTGCGAGTCTCTGGTGCCTAAGGACTATCCAGTTTACATAAACAAGGTAGTTTACCTGTTCTCTATTCACTTCTTGCTATTATAACCATATTTGTGTTCTCACAGATATTCTTGTTTGTGCCTTTGTGTCCAGACAGAGGAGCACACGGACTGTCAGATCCAGGATGGGTTCTTCATTTCTCCTCTAGAGCACTTGGTTCCTGGAATCCTGCCAAAGGAGGCTGTCAAAGCCAGGTACAGAACATGGTGTCATTCTCTACCACTGCTGCTAATCGGTAATGTCACAAAAACTGATTGGACCTATAATCACTGCAATCAGTAAAAGTTTTATCCTTTTTCTTAGCTTGAAAAAATAACATTTACAAAACCTGAATAAACAGTAGCAACAGATATTAGAATACATATTGACAATGTCAGTTTTAGTTCTTTTAGTTTATTCAGTTCAGTTAATGCAAACACCCAAAAATCCATTTCAGGTTTTTATCTTATTCCACAATGAACTTAAAACAAGAAAGTGCACTGTCTCAATTCATTCAGATAAAAAATCCAAACCCCAAAAGCCACAGCCAACCAAAGGGCAAAAAAAAAGCAGCCACCTGGATTTTGTTAACTCATGGTGCCAATTCTACCATTCCTCCGGCTGATTGTCAGCTCCAGACTACATCTGTGGGGGACGGTTAAAGAGAGTTTTTTAAAATTTTCCAGTCTCTTGGATGTGGGTATGATTATTCTGAATTGGACATGCACTAAAATGCAGTACCAGTGCCAAGCAGATGATGGAGAGATCGACTCCTAACTAGGCGGTGACCCCTGTTTTATTCATTTTACTTATCTGATTGTGTGTTGTTTAAACAAGAAACATAATGGGATGAACGGGGCTGAATTTCTTAAGGACAGGTAAAATGAACCCATTTCACTGGTTTGACTGGACAAGTGGGTGTGTGAGCAGGCCAGCAGACAGTCTTGGCTGGGCCCGAGACAAGATAATCTGCAATGCCCCCCCCCACGCGCTCTCTCCTTTTTCCTTGCTCTTCCTCTTGCTCTGCTCTGCTCTGCTCTGCTCTTCCTCTCTCCTACCACGTTCACTCTGTCAGAGTCTGTCATTTTTGTTGTCCATAATGCAGGATTGCTAAAATTAGGACAGCTCCACCGTGACTCTCTCTCGCTCCCTCTTCTCTCTCACCGGTAGCCAGGCTCTGACCCTCTGCTCCGGGACAATGAGCCCCTCCCGCACCACTCTCCCAAACTCAGCTGTTTCTGTCAAAGATAACGTGTTGTGTCAGGCTTTTATACTTAATGGATGTTAACATTAGAGCCGGCCGGTTAGCTTACGTTACAAGGCTGCTAAACGTTAGCTGGGTTGTTTCTTAACTTGCTTTGCGTTGACTTTACTAGTCCCAGCTTCACCGTCACCACCTTTTTAAAAAATGTATTAAGTAAATCTCTGAGGCCTCTATTGTCTTCTTCTCTTCTCTTTTCTTTTCGTTCCTGAGCACCGGACTCGTGCTGACCGGACATTTTGAGCGTACTGAACTTTAAATCAAATGACAACGTCAAAGTTTGATTAGTCGCCAAACAATTTTTGTGTTGGGGGGGGGGGGGGGTTGACCATTATTTCAAAGACAATTAGTGAGAAAACAAATAAAAAGTTTTTATGTAACTCAAATATATTTTTTTCCACCAATAGGCCTATTTTCAAAAATTTTGAATACTTATTCTATAATTTAATGAGGGCCCAGTTCTCAACCTGGGACACACAGAGACATACAGCTCCTGTCAGGAAGTCTACACCTCTGAAGAATGAGGTCTCTGTAAAATGTGTGTAAAAGACATGCATCTCAGCTCACTGCTCTGCATCTTGTTCAGCAGAGCAACGATATAACGGTAAGACTAGTAAGACTGTCATCATTAAAAGTCATGTGAGGACACTAAAGGACCATCCAGTACATCACCCTGCAGTCCAAGCATTACCCAGGGAAAGACATCTACTTTTGCAGAAGAAAGTACATTGTCAGGTTAACCCCCACCTCTCCAATGTTGCCACAACAGCCCAAAGTTGTCGAGATGTAACTCCTCAAGTCGTCCTGTGTTCCTCCTGAGAACAGCAGTAACATCTGTCTTCAGTTTCTGTGGTTGAATGTACTGCTGGCAGCTGAACCACTGAC
>JAPZDV010021060.1:0-20364 GCA_029814665.1 Acanthurus lineatus | reverse complement strand
TACATGAGCAATTTTCCTATCCTTGTTTTGGAGATTTCCCTGCCATTGTTTTTACTGCTTACTGTTTTTAATTGAGTGTCATCACAAAGGCATTTAGCAATAACACAGGGAACACAGGAGTACCACAACATGTTGTGGCGTGAAATGAAAACTGCTTGCACCTGTTATTTATGCAGTGTATTATCCTTCTAACAACAAAGTTCTGACACTAATCTTGATAAAAGTCAACAGTGGCAGACACTGCTAAAGATGCAGGCCAAAGTCCTCAGCAACCAGTTCAGTCCCTGTTTGATGAGCACAGAGATGGCGTTAAAAAGAGAGTAAGTACAGCACACTCCCAAGAGCATCAGGAGACAGTTTGCAACCTGGTACACTCAAGTGTCCTCATCGTGCACTCACTGGCCACTTACGAAGTCCCCAAAGCCCACGGTGCTGAATGCCATAAAGCAGAAATAGAGGGACTTCAAGAAAGTCCAGCCCTCCATTGCTGTATAGAGGGAGGCAGCCCCACGCAACCAGCAGGACAGCAATGAAAAGAGTAAGTGTGACTTCACATACAGATGGTCTCTATTCTTCATTTCTATTACTTTCACTTTCTCCATCCTCCAGGCCGCTGGATCCAGTTCTTCATCTGTGGCACCAGATTATCAGGAGGCTCTGTACTGTAATGACTCTTTCAAGAAAGAGACTGAAGAACAGCAGTAGCAGAGCAGCCCAGCATCCCATAAAAAATAAGCAAGACTCTCCCTGTTATGGTGGATGGAGCTGCCACTCCAAATCCTGTGAGAAACACAAGAGGTCAAAGGTTACATCTGTGATTACAGACACTCTTATAACTTTAGTAAAAGTTCAAAGAGGATTGTTCTGCAACAACTGTTACATTAAATGCACCACAATGACTTATCATGCATGACAAGTGAATAATATTTTTTTTGGTATTTTTATGCCTTTAAAGGATACATAAATTCTACCTGTGTACATTTTAAAACTAAAAATGGCTTGGATTTTTTTTAAGTTTTGAAGTCAGATAATATGAAAAAGTATATATAAAACCACAGTTAACTTAATGTTAATGAAATATTAAGAAAAGCTTTTAATAAACAAATAAATACAAATGTGGCAAGAAATTAATAATCAAGATGAGCTAAAGACCATCTTGCAAAGGGATTATGAGTCACAATGCCTGTCAACATGTTTATATTTTAGCCCATGAGTTAAAGCAGTTTTTTTAAACATTTTGAAATGAGTACTTGTTACATATAAGAACCACATGTTCACCAGTCTTCTGTGACAAAAATTTTGACACAGACTGTGATACTGTCACAACTGTGAAATTCAAAGATGCAGTCAAAGATATGTCACCCACTGTGGACAGACCATAAACCCCGGGCAAAGCACTGAAAATTGCTTCTGAGGTAGTTCCACAAAATGGGATTTTTTCCTGCAAATTTAATTTCTGTATTTTCTGCTACATGAAGTTTGATTTAGTTGTGGTTTCCCTGAACTATAACTTGACCTTTTGTATAAGCTCAGTGGAAACAGGCCTAAACACAGGAGCATGATTCGGAGGACCAATAAGATAAGTCTAAAGTTTCATGTTTTCTTGCACTACGGAAAAGGGTTAAATGAGAACCAGGTAATTAGAGAAGGCAAGACAGCCTTATTTTAAAAAACAGGGAAACAGGGAAGGCGAGCAGACATGAGAATGTGAGACTAGGACTTGGCTAGACTTGAGACAATGTATGAGGAAATTCCCACTTGGGGCTGAGCAGTGCAGGGCATGACTTTTGTTCTTCCCGTGGTTGGCTTAATGACCGGATTGGATTCAACTAAGGACTGTTCTAGGAAGTGGAAATCTATTAATATTGCTGGCCTTTACGGATCTTTAACACAGTAAATGAAGGCTATTTAAATCCCTCTCCTTGATGTTTTTGCAATATGTTTGATTTCTTTGTGAGGGCTGTCTCTTTACTGTACAGCACTTAATCAATATCCACAGTTATTAAACACTAATTGAAACACTATGAGTATTTTTTTACCTCCTCTTCATAAATTAAAGAATAATGCAAACAACGTTACCCTACATATGACCTCTGACAACTTTGTCTCTTCCTTCCCTGTGATGCACATGTAGATCACACATCCTCTTAATCTTCCTATTGAGTCATCCACTCTCAATAGAGCAAGGGAAAGAGAATTAAAATATATTCCAGCTAAAATAATTTGAAAAGAATCCTGGGTGTCATCACAATTTAGATGATCATTTAGATGATCACACATTATAAGCACTCATAAATCAATAAATGTGGGATATTTATTGTGTTCCTGCTGTCACACTCATAAGGAAGGATCACTGTCTTAATGTGATTACCAAACCTCCAAAAATGTTTTATACTTATACTTGTTTACTTGTACTTGTCATACTTGCTTTATGCCATACTTAGTAGCATGACTTCATAAACGGCAATAATGGTCTGTTAGTTGGTCAATCCAGCACTTATTTGGGGAGGATCACATCCTCCAGTGGATGGATGATAAAAATAATGACTCTGGAGATTCCCCAAGCTTCTCAAAGCAGCACCACCAGCAGCAGATGATGTTCAAGGAGTTTTGCCTCCTTCTTAAAAACATCTCTGAGAGTAAGAGTAATAAAATTTGATACACATTCAACTTCAATTTCACACTCATGATCCAGTAACTTTCTATGTAACATCACCATCAGGGTAAAAATATTTGGTTTATCACAAAATACCCATAAAACATCTGAAATTTCCAAGAGCCTTATCTAAACTTTGTGTTTAACAATGATTAGTGCATGTAAGCATGCAAACATAACAAACCAAACTAAAGAAACACCAGTAGTGTGACTAAATAAATACCACACATCTGTTGCTGATTATCACACAATTTTATAGAAGTGCTTAACCAGTAGTTTATCAATAAAATTCAGGATTGTTTTTGATATTAAATCATACTCAGTCACATTTTAATATACACATAATTTCTTTTAAAGTATTGGTGATTTTTTTTCAATTTTGCTTGCTATATCAAAGTAAACATCCCATGCTTTTGGACAATGTGCTGATTGAGGGGAAGGAAGGAAAGGCAGCTTTTTCCTGAGAATACAAAAGTTGGAGCAATTATGACGCATCTATGAAATGTCACGTTTGGCTCTGAAATCAAAAAAAGTTCATCAGGAAGTCTCTCTCAGTGACATTATTATTTATGAGAAGGAGAACAGTTTATAAAAGGACACTGACTCCGGCACTATTGTTCCTCAGTTTCCACAGTGACAGAAAGTGCCAAGAGATAGTGAACACAATTGAAATGAAGTTAACTGATTCTCACAGATGAGCTGGTTTAATTTTATTTTGAAGAACTGTTTGTCCTTACCTATAAGGTAACCTAACCTATGGGTTTAGACTTCATACTGACTTGTGCCCCCTACTAAAAAAGAGTTGCTTTATATTTTTCCTGTCTAATTGGGTTCATATTATTTGCTAAACTGAGTGTAAATGTTATAGATTTGTGTAACATAGACATGGTATTGACTGGTCATCACTGTATCTGGACGTTGGTCCTTTTATCTTTTTCTGTTTTATGTGACATTTTCACCGCAGCAGTCAAAATGATACAGCCTTCACTGGGTAACAGGTGGTGGCGTTGTTGTTTTGTGAATCTAACTAATTTACGCAGCCACTGAGCTGCAGCTATGAGTAGAAAAGGAAGAAAGATTGACCTCTGAGTTTGAGAGGATGTTTAAAACGCAAGAAATGAAGAGTGACGGAATGAAGAAGGAAGTCAGCAAAAGTGTGACAAGTGACTTAATGTAATGTGGAAAAAATTAAGTACATCATCTTGTCTATAAACATTTCTACTGAGTGAGACACATAGATTTTCATCTGCAGTTGGGACTGTTTAACTTTGAACTAAACAAATCCTATGATCCCTTGCAACTTCAGGACATTGACTGTGTTTTGCTTTAATTGCCTTAATAAAGAGACCCCCTGCAGCTGAAAATACATCTTGTGCCTTTCAGATAAGTTTTAAAAATCTTCACATCAAATTTAACTGTGAATCATGGCAAAGTTATAATTCATGGTGCAATTTGATAAGTGGATCATAAATAAAAGGTATTTGCTAAGAAAATAACCTGGGATGTCCCATAGGGATCTTTCTCGTTCTGTCCAGATGCCTGCTGTCCTAGCCTCCTCATAATAGCGCAACAGAAACTATAGGTCTTCATAACTAATGTTATGCTCATGACTGAAGTCCCTCAGCCTCCTTTCTCAGAGCTGGTGGGCTTGTAGCTCTGTTGTTCTCTCCAAGACAGAAAATATGACAGCACCAGCCAGCATGTAAATAGCAATGAGCAAAAAGAGCATGTAGAAACGAGTGGTTTCTATGCTGAGGAGCAGAAATGAGCAGCAACAGAAAGAATCTGTCGTCATCATCACTTATAAAGGCTTCAGATGGATTTGTTTTTTGTGTGCTGGAAACTTTTTAATATTCTGAACAAAAGCAACAAGACAAATAACCAAATGAAACAAGATATTTGCTTGACTAGTGCTACCAGGGAGACTGTTGTTGGTTCAGTTCACTCTTCTCTAAGCTTGTTTCTATCTAGTTCATCAATGAAATTCTATCGTATTTAGTGCAGTTTTCCCCTCCTAAGGTGGGTTAGTGATAGTGCTGCTGCTGGGTCTGCTGTGCTTAAACTGTGGTTTTAATGATCTTTATGTGTGATAACTGCTTATCATCAGCTCAATCATCAGCACAAACATCCTCCTCACGCTTCGTGTGTTTTTGATCGCTGTAAGCAAACTAACATAAACAGACAATAGTTGTGTTCTGTCTGTGCTTGCTTCAAAGATACTAACTGTTTTAAGTGTGTGAATGCATTTAGCATCCTTGTTCCTGTGTTTGTAAATAAGAGACATAAAATATGCTCACGGAAGCCAGTGTTCCTGTTGAAATATTTGAATACTAGCACTACATAATTCAGGGTACTTGTTTCCAACAACCAATTCCAAACATGTAGGCACATAAAAATTGTTTTGACTGCTTTTAAATGGCCTTGCTTATAATGGCATGTTAAGTACTTTGGTGTTTCCCGAGCAGCTTCCAGTATTCCTAGGAGTGTCTAGCATTTTTTTGTTAAAAGTATGTACGCCCATCTGTTCATTCAGACATTCCAATCTGCAACATTAGCCGGTATTCCATCGGGAAGGTGTGGGTTTAATGGAATGAAAAAAAATTAAATTTGGGGCCAATTTATAACAAAAGTCATCTCTATCAAGACTTGACACATCTTTCCGCTTTGATTATTTTGAATTACAGCAAGTAATCCATCCCATGAAATTGTTTTCTTTTTTAAGTCCACAAAGAGGAAAAAAATTAGGAAGTTCATATGGGTAAACAATAATATTCACTGGTAACATTACTGGTAGTGTCAGTTTTGGGTACACATGCAATGCCATATTCTCTTCTATTTATGTTATTCCTGCTAGTTCTCAAGATTCATTTAGATTAGCTTTCACTGCCTCTGCCAGACAACTAGGATTGTTTATGTATCTCTCAAATGTTTAGCATCATAGCAAAACAGCAGTAAAGTAAAACATGAATTTATTTGCATTTTCTTTTCCCAATTTGCTGTAAATTTGGGTAATACTGTGCAACATTGTGCTATTGTGCTATATTGTGACTGCAAGTATGGCTAATGTGAGCTCAAATAAACAAAGTCAAAAAGACCCATAAAATATATCAGCCTACACACAGCTATGTAGACTGTGGTCTACGTCGTGCAAAGTTAAAGCAGAGTATAATTGAAAAGCTTTCATAGCCCAAGCTCAAGTTCAAAACTAAGTAAGACTTGAAAGGTTTCATCAAAACTGTTTTTATTTAGTTAAATGTTATTTAAAATACATAAGGCATCCTGTTACATGTTTCAAAAACATACAGGGAATATAACTGTTATCAAACTCAATTAAACATTTTATACCAAGAGTTTTTCAGTTCTACCAAAAATATATTTTTGCTATAATAAAAATAGTTTTTATAGCTTAAAGTCATCACATTTATATCCACAGTGGACATAAAGTTAAAGAGGAAAGTACAGTACACCGGATTCAAAACAGCCATTTTCACTGCTGCGGAGAACAGAAATCACATTCACCAGTCTAAATTCAACAAAGAGAACAGAAATGATATATGTTTGTGGTTCTAATGGCACATTTGTATCCCTATTGTTTTGATGAAGAGCTCATCAGAAAGGGTTCTTACTTTATCAATACTGACATAAAAAACTGTGGTTTTGAGAGAATAATACATGTTAACAGTTGCCATTTGTTATGTAATATTATGTAAGACTACAAGAAAATAGCTGATAACTGTTTAGCTTATATGAAAATCAAGCTACGTATACATTTTATTGCATAATAACTTCTGCCATGACAGTAAAGAAGTCACCTATTAAGTCTAACTTAGTCCAGAATTTGTCTAACATATTGAGCTCAGTAGTGTAGTATTGTTTGATAGTCTTCGATAACTAAGCTTCATGGTGGCATTTTGTGACAGGTAGTGTCAGTGAAATGTTGTAGTTATTGTAATAACCCCAGTGATGCTGTACTTCTTGGACATTTTGGAGAGTTAACTTGTTTGGTGTCTGACTGTTTAGTTGGTGTTAACCACAGAGGCTTGAGGTTGAAGATAAAGAGAAATTAAAAATATTTTTATGTAAAAAATATAATTAGATTATATTAAGTATTACTTTACAGACATAAATAATAAATTGTTTTAGGTAAATAAGATAAAAGTTACAGAGGTTAAACATCACTTCTAACCTTTTTTAACCAAACATCATCTTAATCTTTGAATTTAGCTTTGCCCTTACCAGAACTGGCAGAAGGACACTGTTGCTGGTGATTTAGTCAGGCACAAGGCTTATCCTGAGTTGGTAAAAGTTACCTCCTGACTCTAAACACTGTGTTGTTTCTTAGTTTGACAAACCTTTACTGCTGCTGCTAACACATCTGGGAATATACATCCATCCTTCACATTTGGATTACATGCTTCATTAGCTTGACAATGCAGTCCAGGGAGGCACATGGCTAATTCTCTCTCAAAGTAGGTTTACTGTTTACTGTAACTGTGTTTTTTCAAGTCTGTGAGTACTTCCAAACTGCAGGCTGGCTACATGTTAAACCACAGGGTGTGGAGGCTTTGGGGTTTTTTGAAACAAAGATATCCTTGGGAGAGATGGGTGGATTAACAGAACATAACAAATTATATAACTAGTTGCTGCTGCTGAGGAGCTAATTGTTAAGTAATACAATCATTGTTTTGATGACTAATAAGTAATCAGAAGCATTTTTCAAGTAAATGTCCTGCAATGGCTAACAGAATAACCAGTGGTGACTCAATAATTACACTTAGAAAAAATAAAATGGAGTAACTGGAAGGCAGAGAGATGGTAAGAGTTAACGTAGATGTCATTTTCATCAAACAAGTAGGTCTTTTCAGGGCTCAGTTTTGGGAAGTTGCAGTGATCATGTATTCTGTGGATGTACGGTGAGGGCAGAGATCTCACAGTTCCATTTCTTCCGCAGATTTCCAGCACACTGCCAAACAAGATGCTCTTGGGAGAGACACTTTCCACAGTCCCGATCAGCACTAAACAGGGGAATAAAAAAACACCATAATATTCCAAATCTAAACACATTCATCTATAGTGTTTGTTACGAATTTCATAAACAATAAATTCAAAATTATGAACTGTTTGTTTTACTTTGTTCACAAAGGTCTGCTTCATTCAGGTTGCCCAAAGACTGAAGTCTGGTTCCTAAGACAAACATTATACACATATATTATTAGTAAGGTGAAAGAACTCTTATAGAAATAAAGTTAAAACAACAAAGTACAAGCAGTAATCTGCAATGTGATATCCAAGCATTGCACAGTTGACCTTTGACCATCATGTGGCGATGATGTCCTGGTTGGTGTTCTGGACTCAGCCTCCCTGCACAGCATGACCACAGAGAGGTGTCGTAATAAAGATGACCACAGCATTTAAATCCCGTCTTGGCAGAGTAAAGCAGCTCCTTGTCCTCACTGGTGCAGCAAACCTCCTGGTTACAAAGAAGATATAAAGCATTTTTATTGACAACATGAGGGCTCATATTATTAGTCAGTAAAACTATGACTTTTGCTTTCATGTTTCTGTCAGCATTTGCCTTGTCACATATACATAAAAAGGAAAAGATTGTTAGGGTTAGACGTTGGACATTGTGTGTTTTAGGCAAACTAAAAATGACTTAGCTATCTTGGTGGAACGATTGTCAACTTTGCACACCTTCCAATACTGTGAACCAAAGGCTGGACTAAAAACATGAAAAACTGGGTTTTTGAAGGCATCTTTTTGTATTTGACAAGCTTGTGTGGCTGCTTAGCCCCTCTTTCAGATTGTGCTTTAGTATTCTTAAGTGTAAGGCAGAAAACACATTTCCCCCAAATCTCAAGGTTTTTATTAAAATGTTTTGGGCTTTAAGGTCATGGATGTACCTTTAAATGGGCACAAGTAAAAGGGCTATAATAATATAAAACCTACCTGCGCTGTTTGGGGAACTTTTCCACAGCACCAAACCTCATGTCTAAGCTTGCCGGACTGTGTCAGGTTGTGCAGCATTCCTGCGCAGCACTTCATCCGCTTGTTTTTAATGTTGTAAGCTTTTGTCCCACAGCAGTGCATGTTTTCATCTTTGGGATGTCTTGGTGAAAAAAAGTTTGTATTTTTAAATCAAATCAGGTAAAGGGTAGAAGTTATTACTATTGTGTCCCAAGGAAAGATACATCTACATTCAAAAGAGAGTACAGTAGAATGCATTTCTTCAGGGCATAAAGTAAGCTGGATGTTAGATTAAAAGATAAAGTCTTTCACACAGTGAGTATCATGCCAGCCATTACACTGCAGATGTTAGTTCCTGTATTGAATGAAATAAAAGAGTATCTGCTCCCATTGAAAAATGCAGCTGAAAAGCCTCTGTATTTAGCCTGTAAAGCACTAAGTCAACCTTGGCTACTAAGTGGGGAAAAAAAAAATCCAAAAAAGTGGACACACAACAGCCCTGAAATATTTTGACCTAAACAAGTTGACCTTGCTAACATGTTAGCAAACACATGCTGAGTTAAAAATCTAACAGACACAGAACAAGTGGGGTTTTGCTTGTTTCTTTTGCCACCAAACTGAATGAAAGATCATGCTACCCTAAGCTCTGTTGGGATCTTAACCTGCATGCTAATCCCTAACTTTGTCTTTCTATTGTTTGTCTTTCAATTTTTCAATTCTGCTACTGATTTTCAGTCACTTGTTGGCTTATAAAAATTGAGTTATGCAGCTTCATTCAGGATGCCAGTGTAAAGCATACTGTAAGTGTGAAATAAAGGTTCCTGTACGTTTTAACAAGTTATATTTAAAACTTCTCAGGCTACCTTCCATTCTGTAATGGATGCGGTTTATGACCTCAGCGTCCATACTGGCGAGGAAAAGTATGACCGGTATGAAAGAACAACAGATTGCCTTAATTACTTGCATGCAAATTTACCTTAAATAAACTAAAATAAACCAACTAGATGTTGCTGAAGTTCAACTTGCCAATTCAGAATTAAAGTTCTGCTAACAGAAACTGTTATCAAGTAACTGCTCACAAAACTAGCTTTTTTTTTTCTTTTTTTTAACTTTTTTTTACTTTTAAAAAAGGAGTCATCAAGTTAGCCAGAAAACATTCCCAGCATACTAGCTGGGTGCTGTTGGACAGAATTTGATTGGACTGCATGGTTTGCATTACTGGTCATGGGTTCCATCAGTTTTGTGTTTTGTTTTTTCCCCAAAACACACACTTAAAAGTAAGACTTACATTAATGCAACTTTACAAGATTTCAGAAGACAAAAATTCAGACTTTGAAGGTCTAGAGGATGAAAAGGCATAACTGTAAACATGTAATAACATCCACATGCTCGTTCATGATACAGTAGTCCACTCAGACATTCTTTAAGATCCAAACATATCAAAAGAGCAGCAAGCTCAGACGAACAGACATCCTTGGCAGTAGCTTAAAGGAAAAAAAAGAGGGAGCTCAGGGTCAGTCTGGCGTCTGGAATGTCAGTCTCAATAGACTGTCTCCGTTCAGCAGGATTTTGTCTCCTTTTTTGTCTGTATTGTTTCCTAACACTCTCATACACAAAATAACACTTAGTTCCAGACTTCCTCTTGTCATAATCATGGAAAACTGTGAGCAAACAACATATGCTGGACTCTGCATAGTGCATAGCTGAGTGAAAAAAAGGTCAGCCTGTCTGTAAATTCATGCATATTTGTAGACATGCATGCAAAAATGATCACCTGTGTCCATTGCAGCAGATCTCAGTATTAGGCCAATAGACTTCTTTCCCACAGCAGTGTTGCCCAAGTGAGCCATGAGACTGAAAACAACATTAAGTCCCTTTAATGTGGTTGTGAGGGATACAGATCTCATAACATAGAATGCTACATTGTGCCAAGCTTTATGTAGCAAAGAAAGTAAAGTCAAGTGTGCAGCGGTACAAAAACAGCAGACACGGTCATGTACATATACAAATGCACAAATGGGAACATTTATATGAATTCTGAAATATGAAGAAAAGAACAGACCCCAAAAACAAAGCCAATATTAATCTCTACACATAAAATGCACTAGAGTTGCTTAAGTCTTACCAGAGCATTGTTATATTATCCTTTGCATATATGACGATGCCAATAGAAGCAGTGATTTTCATCCATTAGACTAAAAACACCCTCACTTGCTATATAAAGAGACGGGGCGGAGCTCCGAGCTCTCTGCACCAAAAAACAGCAGGGTATTTTCAGGACAGTGATGAGAATGAAGCAATGCTGTTTGCAATTCTTTGCATTGATTAAATTTAAAAAATGTGGTGTTTTTTTTTCACAAAGGGGCATTTTTTAAATTAAAAATATGGACAGAGGGAACGTATGGGAGTAATCTACAAAAAAGGCCTCCGCTTGTTTTTGTCTTAAAAGATAAATGTGTGTTTGTTTTCTTTTAGGAACAGTTAAGTGAATTACAATATCTTTCAAACGTCACTAGAAAAGGGAGTTTCCAAAAGGAAAACACAAATGAAAGACTCAAGCCAGCTTAGCCCCAACATCACGTACTTGATCTGTGCTTTGGTTCCTCTCAGATACTCGGCCACCACAGCAGACATGTGTGTGTGGTCTATAAACAGTTGCGACAGCATCAGATTGACCTAAACAGAGGGAGGAGAGGGTGGGTAAGAGGAAAAAGTACGTGTTGGGTGTAGGAAAAAATGCATGAGAAATTACTCAGTCTGGGATGGAATCAGACCCAAGGCAGTTTTTCTCAGAGTTTGCTCCTGCCGGGGTTCGAGCAGTCAAATTCATTGCCCCTTTAACATGTTCACTTCTGCTGTCACAGTATCTACACTTATTTAGTGTTTTCCTTCATCCAACAGGGAGGTAACAACAGTCACTGTCTTTAAAAGAAAAAGATTTATTGATGTGAACAAACCATCTGTATGTCTAACACAAGCTTAATCTCCAGAGTGTAAAGGGTGGGAACCACGGTCTGTTCTCAAGCAGCAGAGTTGGCAGTTGGAGGAAAATCTGACACCTGAAATAAGAACTGTAGGAACCCACTCATCTGACCTCTTGATCCTCTCTTCTCACTGTCAGTTATGTCATGCTGGACGGGCTGGATAAAATCCTAAATATTTCAGGTTTTTCTAACCTTTAATCCACTTGGAGTCCTGAGAAAAGTACTTTTGAGGCAGAAGTAAGTAATAACCCAGTTTGATGGGTGGACGTGAGACTCTGAAGCTTATGTGGCACATTCCAATCCTTAACATTTGAGAACTAGTTTTCCACTAGTTATCCCACCCTGCTTTATCTCATCATGTGCAACAACACTACTGTCTGGGAACGTCTTTGGACTCAGAAGAGAAGGAAAGGCGTTAGCCAAATTGTATCAAAAAAATCCCTAAAGTTTCCATTCATTCTCCCAAGTTCAGCAAGCATAAAAAGAGTTCACACAGTTTGAGAATGCTGTCTCAACTTAACTGTTTCCTGTTTCAATGAGACGTTTCAAACGTTTGCAAATGACCCCTTAAAATGTTACAGTTTTGCAAAGTGTTCCTGAGCCCATGATACTATCACCTATTACCACAGAACCTGTTCACCCGTGGAATGTTGCAAACAGGTGTTGGGCATTATCCCACTTTTCCAGTCTTTTGTTGCTTGTTTGAAAACATGATGCTGTCTGTTCGTCTGTTTAATACAGAAAATCTACATTGCTTTCATTTTCCCATGACCTATCCTTCCCTTACCTTAGCAAAATGTTAATCATATAGAAACTTAATGAATTAAATGAAATAGTCTTGTACTGGCCATATGTAACAATTTTGGAAGGAACAGGAAATTTTGTCTTTTCAACCAAGCTGTTAGATCAGTAAACATTTATCTTGTTTTGAAACAATCATGTCTCAGAACATGTGCTGGGGGGTTGTAGTGGCTAAAAAAGCATCATATTAAATAATTAACCTCAACAAATAAAGAATAAAGAAAGGATAATAGTGAGGAGAGACATAATGAATGCAGAATCTTCCATAAAGGGCATGAGGGTCATTGAATATTTTGATGTGATTTAAAATATTTTCCATTACTCAAGCTAGCTGCCAGGTAATTTAATGTGAAATTGCATGTTCTTCGAAATAAATGCTAAAGATCTGAGTCTGCTTGTCAGCAACAGTAGCAGTCTGTGAGTTAATCCTTCAATAGCTGTCACTTAAGGTGTTCCCACATTCCATTACAAAGAGCAATAAAGATCTGCAGAAAACTTTCCATAGAACTACACCCTCAGGAAAGCTTTGTTGAATTTTTTTTCATTTTCACATAATTACTCAATGTCTCCTAAGACTGATGACTCAATATCATGTGTTCGTCTGTTAAATTTGCTTGTACCCAAACAGGGGCTGCATGGCAGGCCTCAACACTTTTGCATCAAAGTTTCCATCAGGTAACAATTGACAAAGATAGCAACCACACATTTGCAACAATCACATGCATGGTCATACCTAGGAGGGACTTTGTCTGGTGTATATCACAGCAGCGAAATTCATTCGGATTGTAGCACGTTGACCCACAGAGACTCGTTTTTGGCTCGGTACTGTGGATGTGCGCATAAAGAAATTTTTTTTTAAAAAGCAATATAAAATGAATGAAAAAAAAAAAAGATCGCTTGCACACTGCAAGGAAACACAAGTCATCAAAATTACCAAAAGTGTGCATGACTCTAATTTATAAAGCCAAAAGCCTTATTGGCAGCAGTGTGATAACTGGGTTAAAGGTTTCCCATGATGTTTATGTCCATTAGTAGCATAATGGCAAGTGTGTGGTTAGGCGTTGCTTGGGGTGAGCAGTTTACCTGTGTTGCCACTGTCACCAATGTTTCTACCATGACATGGATTTTTTAATACCTTCATTACAGTTATGAACCCAGCACAAATGTTGACAGATGGCTGAACTACCGGGAGTTATTTATTTACTCATTTAGTTAGTTAGTAAGTTATTTTAACAGGGACAAAGCTCAATAAATGTATTGTGCCATATAAATCTCTCAACTAATTTTCATCTGTAGTCCCTGGGCAGGGGGCATCAAGCAACATGGGATCTAGACGGGCCTCACTAAAAGCTCAAATGCAGTTATGCAATAGTACATGCATAAGCAGTGCAGTTACAATCTATAATGCAACATTGCATAGGAAAGAATGAAAGTCAATTGGATAAAAAATTTAAGTTAAATTGTTTAAAAGGCAAAAATTTCCATATCTTGTCATAGCTTTTTCTACATTTTCACCTGCACAGGCAAACGGGCACATACACAGACATGCAATCATGCATGCATGCAGACACGCACACACATATACACACACCAACATCTTAAAATTCATTTCATTTTGTGGATGGATTATATGCGATTAGTGGTTGCAGGACTGTTTTTCTTTCAGCCACTTGTTGTCAACAGTGAGGAGACAGTTCTCTTAGCTCGGGGTGCATGTTATAGATAATAATTGTTTAATCTTTGTTTTTCTGAATCCAATAAATAGGCTGATGATGCAGTTACTCCAGCTGTAAGCAACTGATCTGTTAAAAACAGGACCCATTGTCTTTAAAGCATCCTTCTTTTTTTCATTACAACCTGAAAAGCATGTGAACACAACAAGTCGCAACAACGACCAGAGGTGAAGGTAGGGCTGGTAACCCTAGGTAATAAAGTGAGTGGCAGTTTACCGTTGGTCTACAGTTACATTGGCAAAATGATACTTTGAGAAAACCTAATTCTGTAAAAAAGTATGAGGAGATCCACTCACTTGTAAGCATGAATGTAATAAAACCAAGTATCAAAATCACCTTTATTAGTAAGAAGAAAAGGCATTTAGCATGTTTGTCAGACCCAAGAAAACTCCACAGGGCACCTTTAACTTCACTAACTGCCCATGGGTAGGAAGCCAAGTGATTTGAAAGAGGATTTTTACATTTTGTTGGTCTCAGTACCATAGTTAAAACTTTGGTCAACTTACCAGATGGGTGGAGGTCCAGGTTCCTTTAAAAAAACAACAAAAACATCAAGAAAAAGTAAATATTTCAAAAGGTAACCAACTACACCATTGCTAAGGTACAAATCCTTGCTGATCAATGCAGAGAAGTGTTGCTATGGCTGTCAACATTAATATAATCCAACACTATCAGCACATACGCTTGACAATAAGGGAACAGTATGAGCCTCACAAAGGTCATTTTTGTTGGAAAAACTAATGCAGAAAATTAGTTCTATCACCAAACACACATGTACGTGGTTATGATGCATTCTTTTGGGAAGCTTTAATACAGCTGACAGAACTGTTGTCTATCAGAGGAAAATCACATAAGCTGAAGATGGCAAGTTGTTTCTTACCTGTTGCCGCACACCTGTGGACACAAAACATGGAGCATTGTCATTTCATTTCATTTTACTTTTGTTTGTTTCACACATACATGTAACACAACTCTCGTTTGCAAAGAAAACAAATAAATAAAATATGAGGCAGATCAATCAAAATCAATGTGCACATTGCAGGACCAAAAAGAAGCAGAGAGAAGAAAAACAGGACTTGACAAATGTCATTTAGCTTTAGTCTAAATAAGTTTAGCTTAGCCTTTCTTTTCAATTTGAATTCACTGGAAAAAATGTAGGCCATCCTTTAAAATATTCTGTAGAGAATTCCAAAGCTTGTCCAGTGATTTAAACGTGAGAGTGCAATCTTAGCCATCAGAGTCATTGGCATTAAACTGAAGCTGTTTCATAAACACCTAAAAATGTCTTCAAGTACACTGAGAGACTTAAACCTGAGAGTACAAGCTTAAACAGTTTTGTGTAAAATCACAGACGCACCTGATTCGTTATCACAGCACTTGGAAGAAATAGGATGTATCACAAGAGCATCGTCGTTTTCACAGCAGCACTTAGTCGTGGGATCGTATTGATCTTCTCCACAGCACTTGTGATCAGGAGATAGTTTTGTCACCATCTTGTTATTTGGACCACAACACATCTGCTTGTTGTCATCAAAAGGCTCTGTGGAGAAGATCAGGTCATTACTTTAAACCATAGCTTTTCACCAAGATACTGTGTGTAGATTTTAGGCAGATTTATATGAAACACCACCTTGTTTCACTCAAACATACAGACTTAAACTATTTTTTTGCCCCAACACCCAACAGTATTTTTGTATCTTGGATAAAAACCGGAAAAACATGGGAGAAAAGTGGTCGAACAGGCTCTGCAGAAAACATCAGGGCTTCACTTTGAACAATAACTTTTCACCAAGATGCCCTGTGTAGATTTTTGCTGACTGCTTTTTTCATTAAAATGTAAAGACTTAAACTCTTTTTTGCCCTCATCCTCGACAGCACACTTGTTTTTTTTAGATGAAAACTGAGGATGAATTGCAGTGGGCAGTTGAGTTTAAAAGTGTTAAAACAGCAACAAAGAACTTTCATTTGCATTGTTTTTGGTGGCCCCTGTGGACAAAAGTGTATTCGTATTCATTTTAAAAGCAGATAAATGAAAGATGCAACATTGTTTAAAACTCTATTTTACTTTTTTAAACACAGATGTTTGCAGGTTTTACAGCAAGGCAGTAATGCCCTTTTTTGTTTGTTGGTGTGTTTTGGGTTTTTTTTTTGTAGTTATATAACATTATTTACAGTAACATAGTGATGGTGAACAAAAAGTAATTTGTGTTTGTAACATTAATGGTTATGCACATTGCATTTAATCCTTCAGCTCACATATTTTGTTGCTTGGTAATATAAATGTTTATACATTTAGTTTAAGTTATCAAAATATTCCATATTAATTATCTGTCTAGGAGAAAGAGGGCTCGTTTGGGATGAATTTGGAATCATTTTAAAACACTCTCTCCTTTCTGTTGAAGGACCGACCAAGATTGACTTCTGGATTCATTTGTGATTTTTTCAGTGTCAGCTATTTAGCTCATCCACTCAATTTGTCTTTGCCTCTTGCCGCATCCTGCTCCAGGTTCAGCTAAAATCATAAAGATGTTAAAATTTAATTCTTCAAAAATAAATCTCCTCCTGTTTCATTTTTACTGACTAATACATAACTCATTGCCAAATTTTGTGTACGTTCTTGTCTGTGTGTATTAATGGTGATTTTGCCTGATTATGCAGTAAAACTGGCCCTAAGAGCAACATTAAGATAATTATATAGAAATAACGAGTCCTCTTGCTGATTGCCTATTTTGCTTGAGCAGGTAAAAGATCCATCGGCATTAAACTGAAGCTGTTTCATAAACACCTAAAAATGTCTTCAAGTACACTGAGAGACTTAAACCTGAGAGTACAAGCTTAAACAGTTTTGTGTAAAATCACAGACGCACCTGACTCGTTATCACAGCACTTGGAAGAAATAGAATGTATCACAAGAGCATCGTCTTTTTCACAGCAGCACTTAGTCGTGGGATCGTACGGATCTTCTCCACAGCACTTGTGATCAGGAGATAGTTTTGTCACCATCTTGTTATTTGGACCACAACGCATTTGCTTGTTGTCACCAAAAGGCTCTGTGGAGAAGATCAGGTCATTACTTTGCCTTCATTAAAAAAAAGGCTTGTTTTGTTGAACATTTTTTAATAGTGAAAGTGTTGTAACTATTGATGTTTCCCCACTTGCAGGTGTTTGGATTTTTTTAAATGTCCATTTTAAAACTGTGCATAATCACGCTTTTATTGCTCTTTCTTACATGTCTCAACGTTAGTAGTATAGAGTTTGATGCAGATAAAAGCAGCACTATGTGGAAACTTGCTTCCATACGATTTAACGCTCCTGCGACATTACATGTTTTTTTTCTCATGAGTCAAAGTTAGAACAAACCCTGCACACAACTCAGAACAGCAATATTATTTTGGTGGAAACTTAAATAACAACACATGACATATAACTAAGCAGGCAGCTACTTACTGGTCAAAAGCAGCAAGTCCAGTTTTGTGTCTGTTTGTGGCCTTTTCTTTAACATAGCTATCACCAAAAAAACACAAGCAAGTCTGAGAAAACTCCAGCTGGCAATACCAGCAAGAGAAAGGAAACACTTCTGCATAAGATAGCTGCAACTACGGTACACAGCAGCCCCCCTTTTGACCTTAAGGAACCTCCGTGAATCAAAAAGTTTAAGCAGAGCAATTGTAGAATATCAGATGGAAAACCATAGAGCATTTTCCCCATAAAATATGACCCGGTTTTTCCATAATTACTGTATTGTGAGACATAGTAATGTGCATCATTAAGTTTTGGCTTCGAAACTGCGGCCCATGGCTCACAGTTTAAGGTAAAACAGTTACATATTGTTGCTTTAAACATAGATTTTATACCCTCTCCATCTCACAATGTGTAACACAATAAACTCATGAGATAACTGTTATCCCAAAGTGTGCAGGTACGCACCTGACTCGTTCTCACAGCATCTGGAAGATATAGGACATTTCACAAGAGTATCATTTTTTTCACAGCAGCACTCAGTCAAGGTGTTGTACTGCTCGTCTCCACAGCACTCGTGATGACGAGATGTTTTCCACAGAACTGTATGAGTTGAACCACAACACATCTGCTTGTTCTTATCGATGGCGTCTGTAAAAAAGACCAGAAAGACAAAAAAAGTGTGCCACTTTAACCTTATAAACGACCGTGCTGACAAGCTACTGAGCATCCACAAGTGTTTGGAAAGAATAAAACAGGGCAGGATTTGTTACATGTACAATCACAAAAAAACAGTTGCAACACTGGCAGAATCAAGAACTTCTGTGGTCTTCCTAGTTACTTTTGTCTGAGTTTAACATCCATTGGTTGTGTTTAGCTTTACTCACTTTTACCACAACATGTGGCATTTGATGAAGGTTTTGCCACTACCACTGATTCACAGCAGAGCTCATTAAGTGAGTCATAGGCCTTCAAACCACAGCAGGATGATACCATTTGGCTCAAACCGTCTGTAACATTAAAAGACAAAGCAGACATAAGGTAAATATACAAAGACCAGACATAGAAATCATCAATACAGTAATATTTGGATCTGTTACAGCAGTTACTCAAGTCAGTGCCTGGAAGTCTTTCAGCTCAGAACAGTAAAAAAAAATTAATGGCGTAATGGCTATCTGTCTTCTAAAAAACAGGAGCAGCACAGATGCCAGTGGGACTAATCAGTTAAAGGTCTGATGAATTTAAAATGTTTATGACTCATCTTTTGAAGAATTGGCTTGCTTGTACGTGCAAGATCTTAGAGGGAGACTTGTGATCTTTGAGTATATACTAACAACATTAGCAGTTAGTACCATCTTATCATGGGAAAAGTCATATTTCTCCCACAGAGCTAGGTGCTTGTCTTATTAAAGCACTTTATTTGTACAACTTAGAGCCCACTGTACATTGTGCGAGAAGGAGCAAAACACACTGTGTGGCAAAAATTTTGAGTATATTGAAACATTTCAAACACAATAACTATGTTTTTTTATCCGGTTTGAGTCCTATGAACAATGTCTAATTATGGCAAGCGCATTTCAAGCTAGTTTGACACAAATGTGTGGTTCTTACGTGTTAAGTTGTGTTCATTTCCCACTTTACAGCAAGTGGCTGCTGATGGGTCGAAAGCCTGATGTCCACAACCTGAAAGTTCTGCCCCCTGATGAAGATGATTCTCGCGGGTGTCATGCTCTGTTGCTGGACGGATCTTTCTGTAAGTACAGTAAACATAAGCTAAAGTCATTATCCCTGAAGCTTGTAAGTCATTATCCTTTGAGCTTGTAAATATTGCATACGCTACTGATATTTCACAGATAGTCAAGTACTTTGTCATGCCAATGAACATTTCACCTTTAGCCTTTGTAATACTGCCCTCTCATGGACATACTCTAAACTGAAACAGTTACAATAGCAGTAAATTCACACATTTCCACTGTTTATGCGCATGTTAACATAACAGGTAAAACAAAATGTGACATAACAGTTTAACCATTAAGGCTCCAGCAGGGAGGGTTTCTGGCTTTTAACATGACTGGATAGTTGGGGATTTTTAATAAAGGAAATTTAAAGTGTACAATACAGAGCACAGGGGGTGGTGACTAATGGACTGTCCAGGCTGTAAGCAGTATATTGTTATTGTAACAGTAGAGATGCTAAAATAAAATGACTGAGATATTCCCCATTTTTTATTCATCATTTAACTTTGTTAACTTAATTAATTATTTATTTTAAGACCATGGCTGTGCATAAAATGACAAACTGCCAATTATTGTGTATACCAAATGTAGCCTCATGTTTATTTTCTCAAAATGGGTATATAAGCCTGATGGTGCACAGGAGAAAGCCCCTAATATTCTATTGGAAACATCACCATTGATCCCCCAATATGGATACATTTCATGGAGATCCTGAGCCAACGTATAGCCCCACCCGGGGGTGAGATCTGGGGCTACAATTATAATTAGGAATAATTTCTCTATTGATCATGAATAAACAGTTCATAGAAAAATGTATCAAGACAAGCAAGTCTTATGATCTCATTGCTGCTTTGGTTGATGGATCCGTACTGAGATTGTCGTGAGAAATGCAGTTCGTCAAAAGTCAGTCATAAACACACACACACACACACACACACACACACACACACACACACACACACACACTCAAACACACACACAAAAGCCCACACAAACAGACACACACACACACAAAAATAAGAAAAATA